>ML431172.1:9007-44100 GCA_005239525.1 Nicotiana knightiana
ACACACACACACACATACCATCCTACTTTTAGACTTAAAGTAAACTATAAAAATAAGAAAACTCAATATTTACACTATAGTTTAAATCATACAAAGAAAATATAATAGTTTACTTATTAAATTCTAATTAAAAGATTTTCCATATATATATATACACTTTAAGAATGTGAGTATTATTATTATTTATTTATTTATTTTAATTAAATAAAATCTACTAAGTGTAAGATAAAAGTTTAAAACATAAATATTAGGCCTAAAATGAATATTTCTACTAAAATAATATAATATTTGAGTGTGGTCAAAAATTAGTTGTTCACAGAGACCACTGCTGTAAATTAGTGGGAATAGAGATAACTGATCAGGTGAGTTAAATTTTGTACCAGTAACTCTCTTGATTTTGGTTATTAGGAGTGGAATTTACAGATTCCATGTATTCGTAGTGCCTTCGCTTGCTCATTAATTTGAAACTTTGGTCTATATCACTCAGTGGTGCTTTGCCTGAGCTTAATCAGCAACTCAAACAGTAAGAAGAGGCAAGTAAGCTCATCCACATTCCAGATGTTGCTATTTCAATAGCTGATAAGCCTACACAACAATTGTCACAGGAAAAAGCTTGTCATCAAGAAAGATATAGACACTTCCACCTCATAGTAGCGTACCACTGTAAAATAAATGATTTAGAAAGCTTACTGAAGTAGAATAAATTTAAGTCATCTTTGACTAATAGTGCCATTATTTTCATAGGTAATTTGCCTGACTACACTCTGTAAATGACATGCAGTTTGTCAGTACTTAAATATGGAAACACATTATATAGTTAACATATGTAACCAACACCTCTAGCCGCCAAGAATAATCTTACGAAAGATGTTAAAAATAAGTGTAACTATCCGGCTGGTCCTTTCGAGAGTTGTAGTCTCGTTTCCCTTATTTCTGCTTTTTTTTGTGCTTTACATCTGTATTATATCGTATCGGATTGGTTGGTTCGGGTCCGGAGTGGTTTCAGAAAGAAATTGAGACACTTAGTCTCTTTATTAGAAGCTTAAGTTGGAAAAGTCATCCGGATGCTGACTTGTGTGTAAACGACCTCGGGTTTAAATTTTGATAGTTTCATTAGCCCCGTTAGGTGATTTTGGACTTAGGAGCGCGTCCGGAATGTGATTTGGAGGTCCGTAGTAGAATTAGGCTTGAATTGACGAAAGTTGAAAAATTGGCGATTTTGGTCGGCAATGGAAAATTTAATATCGGGGTCAGAATAGATTTTCGGAAATTAGAGTAGGTTCGTGGTGTCATTTTGACATGTGTGTAAAATTTCAGGTCAATCGGACATGGTTTGATAGGTTTCGGCGTTGTTTGCAAAATTCGGAAGTTTAGAAAGTCTTAGGCTTGAATCCGAGTGTAATTTGGTGTTTTGATGTTGTTTTGAGTGATTCGAAGGTTCGACTAAGTTCGTATAGTATTTTAAGATTGGTTATATTTGGTTGAGGTTCCGGGAGCCTTGGGTGAGTTTCGAGTGCTTGACCGATCATTTTCGGACTTAGGAGAGCAGTAAATTTTCTGGTGTTATTGCAGACAATGCCTTCATCGCGTTCGCGAGGGAGGTCTCTCGTTCGCGTAGACCATCTGAGAGGCCAGATGGGTTTGTTCTTCGCGTTCGCGACGTTGTTCCCGCGTTCGTGACATTGTTCCCGCGTTCGCGAAGGTATGGAACACTGAGGCTACGCATTCGCGTAGAGTCAACGGTCAGATGGGTTCCATGCATAATAGAGTTAACAGTCAGGCCAGTTGAGCTTCGTGTTCACGACCTGTGCATCGCGTACGCGATGAGTATTTTTAGTACTGAAGCAGCTTGTGCTTTGCGAACGCAAGGCTTTGATTGCGTTCGCGAAGAAGGAAGGTCTGGGCAGAATTTGAAGTTAAAAAACGAGGGTTTTGAGTTCATATCACAAAATCTAATTGGGAGCTCAGTAGAAGGCGAAATTTTGAGGGATTTTCAGAGGAAGATATTGGTTAATGATTCTTAACTCCTTTATGATTACATCCCACTAATCTATGCTTGATTTCATCACTTAATTTCGGATTTGGGGTGAATTGGAAAAAAATTGAGAAAAGTTCTTAGACCAAATTTTAGGGTTTTGATCGAGATTTTGGTATCGGATTTGAGTAAATTTGGTATGGTTAGACTCGTGAGTGAATGGGTTTTCGTATTTTGTGACTTTTGTCGGATTTCAAGACGTGGGCCCGGGGGTCGGGCTGGACCAATTTCGGGATTTTGGCTATAATTCGGTATTTCTCTTGTAGAATTGATTCATTTTGCCTATATTGATCATATTGTATTGCTTGTGGCTAGATTGGGGGCATTTGGAGGCCGGTTCGAGAGGAAAGGGAATTCCGAAGTAGGATTTCTACGTTGTTGAGGTAAGTAATAGTTTTAAATTTGGTCTTAAGGGTATGAAACCTGGAATTTGGTATAATGTGACTGTTTGGATGTGACAGGCGTGTGAGTGTACACCATGAGGGATTGTGACTTGGTCCGTCCCATGAGACTGTAAAGTCTAATAGCCTTTTTGTGTTTATATATATTACTTGTCTACTGGCAATTTGACTGTCTTTCATGTTAGAAATCATGCTTAGGCCATGTACCTGCTTATGGTTGTTATACTCAGTCATAGTGATTCTAGTATATGTTTACCTCAGTCTCTGTTATTTCTCCCAGCTAATACACTATAGCATTCTGATTTCGGTTGTCTTTCCCTTCTTGTCTGAGTGTTGTGAGATTAGAGAGGTTCATGACTGAGTAAGGCTGAGGGCTTGTTTGTGAGGTATTGTACCTTAGCACGTGATTTGTTTGTGCGGCACGTGAGTTGCCCGTGCAGATCCTGATATGATATGGTAGCACGTGCGTTGTCCGTGCGGATCCTTGATATGATACTATAGCACGTGAGTTGTCCGTGCGGCACGTGAGTTTCTGTGCAGATTACAGCGCTTGGGCTGTAGAAGCCCCACCGGAGTCTGAACACCCCTAGTGAGCGCAGGTACCTATTGAGCGTGTGCATTGAGGACTAAGAGTCGAGTGTTGAGTTATTGAGGGCTCGAGTGGCAGTACCTGTGAGGTTGCATCTGTTTCCCTTTGTTGTTGCATTAGCTGATATTTGGTTGACTTGAACTTGGTAATTATGCAACTAATTTTGCTCATGTTTACTCTTAAAACTTTGAAAATTATTAAATAAATTGTTCTGTATAGCTCGTCACTTCTTATTAGTTCCTTATTTATTTCTGTTACTTGCTGAGTCGGTTTTACTCATACTACACCCTGCACTTCATGTGCAGATCCAGGTGTGTTTGAGCACGGAGACCGTTGAGTTTCAGGCATGATCGAGTTCTGGAGACTACGAGGTAGCTGCCAGCGTCAACAGGATCTTGTCACTCCTTCTATATTTCTTTCTGCTTTGTACTAATATTTAGACATTGGGTGTATTAGTTTTGATACTTAGACGTTCATGACTTGGTGACACCCTGATGTTTGGGGCTAGTTTTCCGCACTTTAATTCTATTTTGAGTTCAACTTTGATTTTTATGAAAATTCCTGATACGAAAAGTCTTAAATTATTTTTATATTTGATATTTGAAATATTTTGAGAAAGTCGGCTTGCCTAGTACCATCGATAGGCTCCATCATGACATGTTAGGTTTTGGGTCATGATAAGTTGGTATCAGATCCTAGGTACATAGGTCTCACGCGTCATAAGCGGTTTAGTAGAGTCTTGCGGATTGGTACGGATACGTCTGTACTTATCTTCAAGAGGCTGCATAACCCTTAGGAAAAAATTCCCATTCTTGGATTCTTGTCGTGCGAATCTGTTTATTCTGGGAACTAAACATTTGTTGTTTCATTCTCTCACAGATGGTGAGGGCTCGTGCTACTCGACAGGAGGGCCAGCCACCAGTACCACTAGCCAGGGCCGCGAGAGGCCTAGACCACGGTAGAGGCCGTGGTAGGGGCAGAGGTGCAGCCCGCACAGCAGCTGGGGCAGTACCTGCAGATCCACCACTTGCCCCAGATCAGGACCAGGTCCCAGTTATGGATGCTCCAACAAGACCAGCTCAGGCACCATCTGTGCCCATCTTGATTCCTGGCCTTCAAGAGGACTTAGCTCAGATTCTGACAGCGTGTACTGGCCTTGCTCAGGCGGTCTTTGCTTCGACGGCCGCAACCACTTCTCAGGCTTGGGGAGGCACTCACACTCTTGCCGCCCACACTCCTGGGCAGGTTGTACAGGGACTCTAGACACCGGAGGCACCACCAGACCAGCCAGTCGCAGCTGCACAGGGCTATGTGGATCCTGCTATGCCTGAGAATGATCGACGTAGGTTGGAGAGGTTTGGGAGACTCCAGCCTCCATCTTTCATTGATACAGAGAGAGATGATTCCCAGGATTTCTTTGATAGGTGTCATAGGATACTCCGTGCAGCAGGTATTCTTGAGACTTGTGGGGTCTCATTCACTACTTTTAAGTTCTCTAGGGTTGTACTCAGATGGTGGGAGACTTACGAGAGGCGTAGGCCGGTTGGCGCAACACTCCTTACTTGGTAATAGTTCTCCGTGGTCTTTCTGAAGAAGTTCGTGCCTCAGTCCCACATAGAGGAGCTACATAGACAGTTTGAGCATCTTCGTCAGGGTGATATGTCTATGACGCAGTATGAGATGCGATTCTCGAAGTTGGCCTATCATGCTATCTGGTTGGTTCCCACAGACAGGGAGAGGATCATGAGGCTTATAGATGGTCTCACTTTTCAGTTGTGGTTGCTTATGACCAGAGAGAGAGAGTGTCTGGTGCTACCTTTGATGAGGTTTTTGCCATTGCTCGGTAGATTGAGATGGTTCGCAGTCAGGATATGGTTGAGAGGGAGGCCAAGAGGCCTCATGGTTAGGGTGGATTCAGTGATGCTCCTCTTGTGGGTCAGTTCCGAAACGGTAGAGGTCGTCATTTCAGACAGGCTCAGAAAGCTCGGCCATTTCACAGTGGTGCATCATCTGGCCATGGTTCCCACAGTCATTAGCAAGGCCAGTCATCATTCAGTGCACTACCAGTGCAGAGTTCTCATCATGCCCCGTCCTCTCAGGTATCCCCCGGTAGTTCTTCTAGGCATCAGGAGTAGCAGTTCCGTCAGAGAAGGGGTTGTTCCAAGTGTGGAGATTTTGGTCACATTATGAGAGATTTCCCTAGGCTATTGGGTGGGACTCCACAACAGAGTACTCGACTGATGGCACCAGCACCAGTTCCTCCACCACCCGCCCAGTCAACTAGGGGTGGGGCTCAGTCAGCTAGGGGTCGCCTGAGAGGGGGATGCAGATATGGGGTGGCCAGGCCCGTTTCTATGTCCACCCTGCCAAACCAGATGCCATTGCTTCAGATGCTGTGATTACAGGTATTGTCTCAGTTTGCCACCGGGATGCCTCGGTATTATTTGACCCTGATTCCACGTATTCATATGTTTCTTCATATTTTGCTCATTTTCTGGATATGCCTCGTGAGTATTTAGTCTCATTTGTTCATGTATGTACTCCTGTGGGTGAAACTATTATCGTGGACCGCATATATCGGTCATGTGTGGTGATTATTGGGAGTCTGGAGACCCGAGTGGACCTTTTCTTGCTTAGTATGGTTGATTTTGATGTGATATTAGTCATGGATTGGTTGTCTCCATGTCATGCCGTTCTAGATTTTCATGCTAAGACAGTGACGCTGGCGATGTCGGGGTTGCCGAGGGTTGAGTGGAGCGGTTTTATAGACTATGTACCTAGTAGAGTGATTTCATACTTGAAGGCTCAACGTATGGTTGAGAAGGGTTGTCTATCCTATTTGGCATTTGTGAGGGATGTTAGTGCAGATACTCCTGACATTGATTATGTTCTAGTGGTACGTGATTTTTCTTATGTGTTTCATGCAGACCTGTCGGGCATGCCGCCTGACAGGGATATTGACTTTGGTGCCGGACACTCAACCCATTTCTACTTCACCGTATCGTATGGCACCGACAGAGTTGAAGGAGTTGAAAGAACAACTTCAAGAACTCTTTCATAAGGGGTTTATTCGGCCTAGTGTGTAACCTTGTGGTGCACCGATTCTATTTATGAAGAAGAAGGATGGTTCTGTGAGGATGTGCATTGATTACAAGCAGTTGAACAAGGTCATAGTCAAGAACAAGTATCCTTTGCCTCGTATTGATGATCTATTTGACCAGCTTCTGGGAGCGAGGGTGTTCTCCAAGATTGATTTGAGGTCCGGGTATCATCAGCTGAAGATTCAAAATTCGGATATTCTTAAGACATATTTCAGGACCCGATATGGCCATTATGAGTTCTTGGTGATGTCTTTTGGGCTGACTAATTCCCCAGCAACGTTCATGCATCTGATGAATAGAATGTTTCAGTCCTATTTGGACTCGTTCGTTATTTTATTCATTGATGACATCCTGGTGTACTGTCGTAGCCAGGAGGAGCATGCTCAGCATCTGAGGATTGTATTGCAGAGATTGAGGGAGAATAAGCTTTATGCAAATTTCTCCAAGTGTGAGTCTTGGATTAGTTCAATGGCGTTCTTGGGGAACATGGTGTCCAGTAAGGGTTTTCAGGTGGATCTGAAGAAGATAGAGGCGGTGCAGAGTTGTCCTAGACCGTCTTCAGCCACGGAGATTAGGAGTTATCTTGGTTTGGCGGTCTATTATTGTCGCTTTGTGGAGGAATTTTCATGTATTGCATCACTCTTGACCAAATTAACCCAAAAGCGAGCTCCATTCAGGTGGTCGGATGAGTGCGAGGAGAGCTTTCATAAGCTCAAGACTGCTTTGACCACAACTCCACTTCTAGTTCTGCTGTCAGCTTCAGGTTCTTACACCGTGTATTGTGATGCTTCGCGGATAGGTATTGGATGTGTTCTGATGAAGGAGGGTAGGGTGATTGACTATGCTTTGCGCCAGTTGAAGACTCATGAGAAGAACTATCTTGTCCATGATCTTGAGTTAACAACTATTGTTCACGCCTTAAAGATTTGGCGGCACTTTTTGTACAGGGTTCATTATGAGATATATACTGATCACCGGAGTATACATCTGTTCAAGCAGAAAGATCTTAATTTGCATTAGTGGAGATGGTTGGATCTTCTTAAGGATTATGATATCACTATTTTGTACCATCCCCGGAAGGCCAATGTGGTGGCCAATGCCTTGAGTCGTAGGGCAGAGAGTTTGGGGAGTTTAGCGAATCTTCCAGCAGCACAAAGACCTTGGCATTGGATGTTCAAGCCTTATCTAGCCAGGTTGTCAGATTGGATGTCTCAAAGCCGAGTCGGGTATTGGCTTTGTGTGGTCTCTAGGTCTTCTCTTTATGACTGTATCATGGAGAATCAGTATGATGACCCCCACCTGCTCGTTCTTCAGGACCGAGTTCGACAATGTGATGCTAGAGATGTGACTATTGATGATGATGGTGTGTTGAAGATGCAGGGCCGGATATGTGTACCCAATGTGGATGAGCTTCGAGAGTTGATTCTTGAGGAGGCCCACAGCTCGCGCTGTTCTATCCATCTTCTTGCCGCGAAGATGTACCAGGATTTGAAACAACACTATTGGTGGAGGCGGATGAAGAAGGATACAGTCGGGTTTGTGGCTTGGTGTCTCAACTGTTAGCAGGTTAAGTATGAGCATCAGAGATTAGGGGTGGGAATTCGGTACTTCGGTTCGGTATTTAAAAATTTCAGTTCGATATTTTGGTATTCGGTTTATCAATTGTGTATACCAAATACCATACCAAAATATTTCGATACGGTTCGGTATTTCTTATTTTGGTTCGGTACAGTTTCAGTTTAAACCAAATTTATGTTACGAGGCTTCTACTTATTCAAATCTGTAGCTCTTCGACTTTTGAAACCAATACAACTTGTATTAAACTGAAAATGGTCAGTCAATCTGTTTGTTAAATGGTCTTTATCGAAATAATGTTAGCTAAATATTCAAATTGAAAAAGAAGTAACTATCTTACTTTCTAATTTAAAGTTTGCAAAATAAGTCATCGAAAAGGAACCCTTTTCTATTGATTCTAAATACTTTTCTACTCATAGTTTAAGATATCAATTTCACTTTTTTTGTTATATTAGTAGTAATACGAGGAATATTAAATTAATAGGTGTCTTGGACTTTTGGGGTGTGGGCTTAAGGTTATTGGGCAAAAAAATTAAAAAAGAAGAAGTTGTGCTCGGACTATACTATTTCGGTATTACCGAACCGAATTACCGAAATACCGAAAAACCCGAAACCAAAATACTGAATTAATTCTGTTCGGTTTGGAATTCGGTTTTTCGGATTTTAAGCCCACCCCTATCAGAGACCGAGTGGCCTGCTTCAGAGGTTAGAGATCCTAGAGTGGAAGTGGGAGCGGATCACCATGGATTTCGTAGTTGGGCTCCCACGGACTTCGAGGAAGTTCGATGCTATTTGGGTGATTGTGGATCGGCTGACCAAGTCCGCGCACTTCATTCCAGTGGGTACTACTTACTTTTCAGAGTGGTTGGCTGAGATTACATCCGAGAGATTCTTCGCCTTCATGGTGTCCCAGTTTCCATCATCTCAAATAGGGGAACACAATTTACATCGCAGTTTTGGAGGGCCGTCTAATGAGAGTTGGGTACTCAGGTTGAGTTGAGCACATCCTTTCACCCTCTGACGGACGGACAGTCCGAGCGCACTATCAAATATTGAAGGACATGTTATGCGTTTGTGTCATTGATTTTGGGGGTTCATGGGACCAGTTTCTGCCGCTCGCGAAGTTTACATATAACAACAGTTATCAGTCGAGCATTTAGATGGCATCGTATGAGGCTTTATAGGGGGCCCGGTGTAAGTCCCCAGTGGGATGGTTTGAGCTTGGTGAGGCTAGGCTCTTGGGTACAGACTTGGTCCAGGATGCAGTAGACAAGGTGAAATTGATTCAGGAGCGGCTTCGAACGGTGCAGTCTAGGAAAAATAGCTATGTGGATAGGAAGGTATGTGATGTGTCTTTCATGGTCAGGGAGAAGGTTTTGCTGAAGGTATCACCCATGAAGGGTGTTATGAGGTCTGGGAAGAGGGGCAAGTTGAGCCCATGGTTCATTGGGCCTTTTGAGGTGCTTCAGAGGATAGGGGTGGTGGCTTACGAGCTTGCCTTGCCACCTAGCTTGTCGAGTGTGCATCTAGTGTTTCATGTTTTTATGCTCCAGAAGTATATTGGCGATCGTCCCATGTTTTGGACTTCAGCACGATTCAGTTGGATAGTGATATGACTTATGATGTGGAGCCGGTGGCCATTTTGGATCGGCAGGTTCGGAAGTTGAGGTCAAAGGATATAGCTTCAGTGAAGGTGCAGTGGAGAGGGAAGCCTGTGGAGGAGGCCACTTGGGAGACTGAGTGGGAGATGCGGAGTAGATATCCGCACCTATTTGATACTCCAGGTATGTTTCTAGACCCATTCGAGGACGAACGTTTATTTAAGAGGGGGAGGATATAACGACCCGGCCGGTCGTTCCAAGAGTTATAGCCTCGTTTACCCTAATTTTACTTCTTTTGTGCTTTACATCTGTATAATATCGTATCGTATTGGTTGGTTCGGGTCCGTAGTGGTTTCGGAGAGAAATTGAGACGCTTAGTTTCTTTATTAGAAGCTTAAGTTGGAAAAGTCAACCAGATGTTGACTTATGTGTAAATGACCTCGGATTTCAATTTTGATGGTTCCGTTAGCTCCATTAGTTTATTTTGGACTTAGGAGCGCGTCCGGAATGGGAGTTGGAGGTCCGTAGTAGAATTATGCTTGAATTGGCGAAAGTTGGAAATTTGGCGATTTTGGTCGGCAATGGAAAAATTGATATCAGAGTCGGAATGAATTTCCGGAAGTTGGAGTAGGTTTGTGGTGTCATTTTGATGTGTGTGTAAAATTTTAGGTCAACCGGATGTGGTTTGATAGGTTTCGGCGTTGTTTGCGGACTTCAGAAGTTTAGAAGTTCGTAGGCTTGAATCCAAGTGTAATTTGGTGTTTTGATGTTGTTTTGAGTGATTCGAAGGTTCGACTAAGTTCGTATAGTGTTTTAGGATTGGTTGGTATAATTGGTTGAGGTCCCAGGGGCCTCGGGTGAGTTTCGAGTGCTTAACAGATCATTTTCGGACTTATGAGAGCAACATATTTTCTGGTGTTGTTGTGGACAATGCCTTCATCGCGTTTGCGAGGGAGGTCTCGCGTTTGCGTAGGCCATCTGAGAGGCCAACTGGGTTTGTTCTTCGCGTTCGCGACGTTGTTCCTGCATTCTTGAAGGTATAGAACACTGAGGCTACGTGTTCGTGATAAGGACCTCGCGTTCGTGTAGAGTCAACGGTCAGATGGGTTCCAGGCATAATAGCCTACGCGTTCGCGATGAGCGTTCCGCATTCGCGTAGGGTCAGGCTAGTTGAGCTTCGCGTTCGCGACCAATGCATCACTTTCGCGATGAGTATTTTTAGGACTGAAGTAGCTTGTGCTTCGCGAACGCGAGGCTTTGACCGCGTTCGGGAAGAAGGAACGCCAGGGCAGAATTTAAAGTTCAAAAACAAGGGTTTTGAGTTCATATCGAAAAATCTAATTGGGAGCTCGGTAGAAGGCGAAGTTTCGAGAGATTTTCAGAGGAAGATATTGGAATGATTCTTAACTCCTTTATGGTTACATCCCACTAATCTATGCTTGATTTCATCAATTAATTTCGGATTTGGGGTGGAAATTGGGAAAATTTTGAGAAAAGTTCTTACGCCAAAATTTGAGGTTTTGATCGAGATTTTTGTATCGGATTTGAGTAAATTTAGAATGGTTAGACTCGTGAGTGAATGAGATTTTGGGTTTTGTGACTTTTGTCAGATTTCAAGACGTGGGCCCGTGCGCCGAATTGAATCAATTTCGGCATTTTGACTATAAGTAACAACTTTAAATCTAGTCTTGAGGGTATGAAACCCGAAATTTGGTCTAATGTGACTGTTTGGAGGTGACACTCATGCTAGGTAACGGGCGTGTGGGTGTACACCGTGAGGGATTATGACTTGGTCTGTCCCGTGAGACTGTAAAGTCTAATAGCCTTTTTGTGTTTATATGTATTACTTGTCTGCTGGCAATTTGACTGCCTTTCATGTTAGAAATCATGCTTAGGCCATGTACCTGCTTATGGTTGTTATACTCAGTCATAGTGATTCTAGTATATGTTTACCTCAGTCTCTGTTATTTCTCCCTGCTGAGACACTATAGCATTCTGATTTGGGCTGTCTTTCCCTTCTTTACTGAGTGATGTGAGATTAGAGAGGTTCATGACTAAGTGAGGCTGAGGGACTGTTTGTGATGTATTGTACCTTAGCACGTGAGTTGTCCGTGCGGCATGTGAGTTGCCCGTGCGGATCCTGATATGATATGGTAGCATGTGCGTTATCCGTGTGGATCCTTGATATGATACTATAGCACGTGAGTTGTCCGTGCAGCACGTGAATTGTCCGTGTAGATTATAGCGCTTGGGCTGTAGTAGCCCCTCCGGAGTCTGAACACCCCTAGTGAGCGGAGGTACCTATTGAGCGTATGCATTGAGGGCTGAGAGTCGAGTGTTGAGTTATTGAGGGCTCGAGTGGCAGTACATGTGAGGTTGCATCGGTCTCCCTTTGTTGTTGCATTTAGCTGATATTTGGTTTACTTGAACTTGGTAATTATGCAACTGATTTTACTCCTGTTTACTCTTAAACTTAGAAAATTATCAAATAAATTGTTCTGTATAGCTCGTCACTGCTTCTCAGTTCCTTATTTATTTCTGTTACTTGCTGAGTCGATTGTACTCATACCACAGCCTGCACTTCATGTGCAGATCCAGGTTTGAGCACGGAGACCGTTGAGTTTCAGGCGTGATCGAGTTCTAGAGACTACGAGGTAGCTGACAGCATCCGCATGACCTTGTCACTCCTTCTATATTTCTTTCTGCTTTGTACTGATATTTAGACATTGGTTGTATTGGTTTTGATACTTAGACGCTCATGACTTGGTGACACCTTGATGTTTGGGGCTAGTTTTCCGCACTTTGATTCTATTTTGAGTTCAACTTTGATTTTTATGAAAATTCTTGATACGGAAAGTCTTAAATTACTTTTATATTTGATTTCTGAAATATTTTAAAAAAGTTGGCTTGTCTAGTACCATCAATAGGCGCCATCACAACATGTTAGATTTTGGATCGTGACAATAAGGAACCAGGATGAGTGGCGTTGAAATGCAGAGATCCATAATGTGGATGCCTCAAAATGAGGTCCTTGGACCATCTAATAACTGCTGGCCACAATAACAATTATTTGGAACATATAGGATATCTGCAGTGCTCGAGCGAAAGAGGCAGCAAGTAAGAGAGTAACGTAGCCAGTTGTGTATGTTAATAGCAAGCTGCTCCAAATAATTGGATCCTGTTTTATAAGATTATTAAGAAACATGACTTTGTCCTCTTTCACTATTTGATTTAGAATTAAGATTAGGAATTTGTGTTTACAGATTATGTTTCTATTTTTTTTTTGGCTCCATCTCGTCGGTTTTTTTTTTGTCGCTGCTAGGTTTTGAAGCACCACCTTAATCTGTCCTAAAAATGAAAATTGCTGGAATTACTTGTCTCTGCAATACCGTAAAGCTCGCTATGCTGAAGACAAACGACAACGTTGCTCTGTGAGCCTGGGAATTTTTTGTTCTCTTAATAGAGATTGTTGGAACGAGTAATGGTACTGACAGTCTATTACTTTTTCACCGTCGATAGTTTAAAATCATTTCTCTTATTGATTTGTTTCTCTTATTGATTTGTGGCCAATCAAACAAGTTCACATAAATTAAAACGGAGGGAGTAATAAGCAATATTTATTCAGAGTGTCGGGCTCATGCTATTCAATGTATTCTTGCTTTTTTGGTACTACTTTGAGTTTTCATTCTAGGAACTTGAAACACTGTCTTTCATGCCGGTAGCTAATGTATTCATTTTACCCCAATTCAGAAAAATCACTTTATCTTCTTCAGTTTCTAGCGAATTCTTCTCGTGTCTAAATTCTGTGATGTTCCGAGCTGTTTCTCAATATTCGATTGCACCTCTCTTTATAATCACATTCTTGACAATAATAGGTTCTATTTAAGTATAAAAATATTTTCAACTGATTTACATCTTGAAAAGATATAATTTCATAATTCGTTATATAGTAGATCAACACAAATCTGACGTGAACCTCTGATCCTCAGGATAGTTGAAATATGGTTAAATTGAAATTGTTGTTTTATAACCATACGAATTTCACAGGCGAGGAACAACAAAGAAAAAAAATATGGAGAATTACACTCCTTATCACTTGGGTCAATAGCCCATCAAAAAATGACCTACATTTGAAGTTCTTACCCAGCATGGCTCAGGTTGTATATAATGTGAAAATTACTTTTCACCCATTAGCCCACTCCTTTTAATTTTTTTTTCTTTTTTCTGTTCTTCTTCTTCTCGTGTCTCAACTTTGCATCCCAAACTTTCTCCATCATTGTTATTCTCCATCAACGCTCCTCCAGATTCAAAGATGATAATCACTATTTGGATGAAGAAGAAAAAATAATACATAAAAGAAATAATTTTTTGGAGTCATATGAAGATCACTTCCTTCAATGGAGTGGAAAGAATTGTGATTGCACTAAAAAGGTTCACTTGGTAGGTTGTTGGATCGCCAAACTAGAAAGAAGGTGTTGACATGGTCTCAGTCTTATCCTCATTCCACGTGTAATTCTAATTCCAGTGGTTGATTAAAAACTTGGAAAATAGAAACTTTGGATTGGGTGTTGTCCCAATTGAATGGAATCATTTAGAGGAGTTCAAAACTTAAATTTGAAGTGATTTGGTGTATATTTAAGCTAGATTTGAGTTAAATTTCAGAAGATCCCTGAAAAAGAAGAAGAACATGTGAAGTTCCATTGATAGGATTCATCTGTATAATAATGTATGAAATTGTATAAATAGTATATAATAGTGTATAAACAACTCTCATACACAATAATACATTATTTACATGTATTTGGTAAATTTCACACATATTCTTCTTCTTCTACACATATATACATAGGTATCACGAACATTTTTTTATAGTGCTTATACATCTCTATACACTTTTATACAATTATATATATAATATAACTCTTTGTATAGAAGTGTATAATGTCGTATAAAAGTGTATAACCATCTCTGACGAATTTCTTATACGATTTCACTTGCAATTCTTGTTCAAAACTAGTCCAAAACTCCATCAAATGACTTCAAACTTTGTATACAACCTACTTAGACTATTTCTAATAAGTTCAAACAATACCCACTCCAAATTTCTCACAAAAACATATTTAAAATTTAACAAAATTAGTATTGAAGAAGAAGAGATTTTAGGTTTCTCGCGTCTGTTTTTGTATTTTTGTAGATGAAATAGGTATGTA
This sequence comes from Nicotiana knightiana, assembly GCA_005239525.1. Taxonomy (NCBI): domain Eukaryota; kingdom Viridiplantae; phylum Streptophyta; class Magnoliopsida; order Solanales; family Solanaceae; genus Nicotiana; species Nicotiana knightiana. The sequence goes on from ML431172.1 coordinate 23,520, forward strand.
TAAACTTGAGGGAAAAAAGAGAATGGAAACTCAAGGATCTTTCACGCTGGAAGATCTGAAAAATCAAAAAAAAAAAATCGGATATGAATTTATTGATATTTGACTACATATTTGTAAATTTGTAACTGAGCTAAAATACTGCAAGGTCACCTTATGGAGTGGTCCATTATGTAATTCTTCCTTTAATATGCTTAATATTTGTTACAATCAACAAATAATTTTAGTCTGCAAATTGTTAGGCCCGTGCGGAGCATGGAAAACGTTATCGAGTACTTCGTATACTCCTACTAAAAGGGTCGTGTATATAGAAAGATTATATAAATAAAATTTCTGTCAATTTGATGAATTTTATTTGAATGACACATTTCACTTATCGAAAGTCTAATTTTGTGAAGTTCGATATTTCTAAATGTATATATTTATATTGACATGAGAAAAAATACAACTAATAGTATTTTTCTTACAATTTTTGAATATATAAATTTTAATTTTAAAACACTGAATTGAACTAGTCTAATTTACCTTTAAAATTTAGTAAATTGACTCTCAATAAATAAATATGTCCTTTAAATGAAACATAGGGAGTAATATATATATCTATCTATCTATCTATCTATCTATCTATCTATCTATCTATCTATATACTATATTAAAAGCACGAAGTCCATTAGCGAAATGTCGTTCGTCCTTTTTACCCTTAAAAAATCGATTTCACACTAGATAAAATTATAATTTAAGTTGTCTTTCTAATATTGAAGAATAAATGAACATTTAATTGTCACTTATGCTAATTTTCCTTAAGTTAGAACTTTCAAATCAACTTGAATTTTATTTGTTAATCTTTCCTTAATAGATTGTATTACAATTTTATTTGCAATAGGTTGACGTGATTTTAATATGATAAAGACTTGTGTTACAAAAGAAAAAACAATACTAGATTTTTACCACGGCTAAACTCCATCTCATTTTTAGGATTTCTAATTAAACTCTAAAATAAACAATAAGAGAAGATTAATCAAGTACACTACTACATTGATTAATTTCTATAACACACCATAACTTATATATCTATCTATATTATATTAAAATTACGAAAGTCTTTAACAAAATGTCCTTAGCTTTTTTTACTATTTATTCGAGTTTAAAAAAATATTTTTATATCATTGTAAAGGCACGAATCCCTAAGACAAAAATAAATAAATTATTTTAATTAATTTTTATTCAATAACTCAAATATATTATTTAATAATATGTACGTAATCCTTTAAAATATATATTTATTGATATAGGTACACGCGCAAAGCGCGTACCCTAAGACTAGTACTTTATAAAAAGCAAGAAAACCTTTATCGGAATATCGTTCGCTTTTTTTATCCTTTAAAAATAAGTTTTATATTGTATAAAATGGTCATTTACTTATCTTCCAAATATTTAGGACTTTTAAATCAACTAAAATTTTATTTATATGAAGATTTTACCTTATATAAATCGATCACATTAATTATGATACAACTAGGGGTGTCAACGGTTCGGTTCGGCCGGTTATTTTATAAAAATTTACCATATCAATTTTTCGGTTATTCTATTATGTATAACCAAAATTAGACTTTTCGAAATCGTCCCAATCATGTCGGTTTCTCTTCGGTATCGATACGGTTCCGTTAATTTTTGGTATTTTTTAAATGTCATGTAAAAGTCATCAATAGAACTAGAATGTAATAACATATGTTCTTTTATAGGACTTAGCAACACTCTCTAGACATTTTTACTGTTTAAAGGGTGATGAATTAAAAAAACATAAAAGATGGCCAGATTATAGATTCATCAACTATTCAGCAACGTAAAAGAAATCAAGCAAAGACAAAGAAAATATAAATCACATGAGTGGAAAGATATTAACCAAGCTGAGACTCAAGAATAAAGTCTACAGACGATTAAATATTCAAAAAGATAAATGTAGATTATATGAAAGGAAACATATTCAATACATTGTAGTTTGCTACTTGTAAAAAATACTTTGTGTCTTGCTAATGAAGATGCGGGAAATAACTTAGTTTAAGTAGAACTAGCATAATAAGTTTTAGCTATTAATATTTTGAGTTAAATAGATACTCGTTGACTTATAACCGTTTTCATAATTCCAAAGTCCAAAGAAAAGTTTAATGCGTTATTATTTTTAAACTTACTATATAAATATATTTTCCACAAGTAAAAATTTTTCAGTACAGTTCGGGATTGTTTCGGTTTATTTTTTATAAAATAAAAAATCTACCCTAATTATCGATACAATTATAGATTCATATAAAAACCGATAATTTTTTTAAAGAAACCTAAAAATCGAATCAATCGATTAGTCAATTTTTAAATATCCATTGACTCCCCTGGATACAACTATAACGGTACGTTTTCTAATATTAAGGGGACCAGGGAATAAAAGAGGAAGATCATTACCATAACTTAATGTTTTCAAATTTCGTTTCTACTTGAACTTTTCATGTTTCTATTTTGTTTAAATTTTTAATTGAGAATAAATCATAATAGCATTGCATATAATAAGCTACTAAGTTTTTGAGCATGCAAGAGTTGTTCTTACCAACTAACTAATAAACTAATTATAACTTAATTTATTTTAATATATAGGATTTTAAAATCTATTACCTTATGTAAATTCTTTCCTTATTTGAATTTTGTACTCTAGATAAATTAGAATGTTAAAATCAACAAATATATTTTATCTATTATGTCCTTCCCTATTTGAACTACTACCATCAACGCAATTATTGTATTTCTTTTTATTTACGTCAGAAACTGTTAAAAATATCTTATTAATTTAAAAATAATTTTATTTTATCTAAAACCAAATATTACATTAAAAAAATTGTAATTTTTTTTGAATATTTAAGATTTTAAAATAAACTAAAGGTTTGATTTTTAAATTACTTTTCTAAAATTTAGGATCTTTTTTTGAACCTTTCTGATTTTTTCATTTTATTTTAAACACGTAAGGAATGGTTATGCAAGTTTTAGATTTAGGTCTTTGTCCTAAATGAAACAACCGAACAATCTGACCTATGCACTTGCACTCCCCTAATACTAATATAGATCTTTAATAAGGAAAATCATAACACAATTTCTCTAGGATTCACCAAAGCACTTCAATTTTAAATCTTTTAGTTAAGTATATTTGTTCAATTAAAGTACTAATTTTGAAAATCAAAATTAGTATATATATATATATATATATATATATATATATATATATATATATATATATATATATATATATACTATATATATAAATTCTTTTCTTATTTGAATTTTGTACTATAACTAAATTAGAACGTTGAAATCAACTAATATCTAACTAAATTAGAATGTTGAAATCAAGTAATATTTTATCCATTATGTCCTTCCCTATTTGAACTACTACCATCTACGCAATTATTGTATTTTTTTTTTTATTTAAGTCAGAAACTGTTAAAAATATCTTATTAATTTGAAAATAATTTTATTTTATCTAAAACTAAATGATACATTAAAAAAGTTGTAATTGTTTTTTGAATATTTAAGACTTTAAAATAAAATAAAGATTTGATTATTAAATTATTTTTCTAAAATTTAGGATTTCTTTTTGAACCTTTCTAATTTTTCAATTTATTTTAAACACATAAAGAATAGTTATGCAAGTTTTAGATTTAGGTCTTTGTCCTAAATAAAACAACTGGACCAATTTGACCTATGCACTCCCCTATTACTAATATTGATCTTTAATAAAGAAAATCACAACACAATTTCTCCGGGGTTCAGCAAAGCACTTCAATTTTAAATCTTTTAGTTAGGTATATTTTTTAATTAAAGTACTAACTTTAAAATATAAATATATATATATATATGATAAAATAAACATGTGGTTGACTAAAAGGAAGACACGTGGAATCCAAGATAGAACTGAGGACCGAACGTAGCCACTCTGCTTGTCACCTGAAAGGATAACGTTCATAAAGGTGTATTAAATGTTTTGCGCCCGGTAGCATTTACTAGGGGTGGTAATTTGAGCCCAACCCATCCAACCCAACCAACCCGTCCAGAAATTAATGGGTTGGACTACAAATATTTTAGCTCATGGGTCTATTTGGGCTGTACCCAAATTAACCCATTATTTTTTATAGTCCATTCTGACTCATTAAGCAGCCCAAATACAACCCATGAAACTCAGGGATCTCAATCCAATTTATCTAGAAATTTACTTAGTTGTCCCAATTTTACCTTTTTTTTTTTATTTTCAATTTTCTTTTTTTGTTTTTTGCATCCCTCTCTCCCCACCCACCCACCCCAAACCTCCCTTCCCCCCACCCCCACCCACAAAATATTTTTCAACTTACACATATTAAGGTAAAAGGCTTTTTTATGCAAGATAAGCATGGTTCTAAACACATGGGTCAAATTGGGCGGGTTGGGCTATGACCCATTGTTTAGCCCATCTTGACCTAGCCCAAGTACACTTTTGACTGGGTTGAGCAATGACCCATTTATTGACCTTGAAATTCAAGGGGTTTCAGCCTCATTTCGAGGACTCAATTAGTGACATCCACAACGAGGGAAATCACTTCATGCCGGTGCATGACATGCAGTACCTTCGACGGGTTCGGGAGACCACTCTCGATGATGATGAGGAGCGTGTAGAGGATGCTGTGAGGATCGTGCAAGAGCAACAAACAATCACTCTAGGCCATCTCACCCGGCATGATCAAGTTATGACAGAATTGAAGCAGGCACTATCGGGGGTCTCGAATAATGCAAACTGACGAGATCAAATTCCTCCCATTGTTCCCACAGACCAAACAATGCAGAGAGCTGATAAAAACACTCCCAAGGACGAAGTCGGCTCCGATGGGGCTGGGGGAAGCAGATCCGGTCTTAACAACGAGAATGATTCATTCAAAGATGAGCTTTTACAGTTCATGAGGGAAGTAAACGCCTGCATGGATCAAATCCCGGGCACACCACTAGTATTGAAGGTCCCGAACTCGAAGAAATAATTCAATTACCGTACAAATCGAGTGCGACACCAGAACTAATCCCGAAGTAGTTCAAAATGCCTGAAATTCCAAAGTATTATGAAACTTCAGATCTACAGGAGCATATTACTACCTACACAATGGTGGTGAAAGGAAATGATTTAGCTCCTCACGAAATTGAATCCGTGTTGTTAAAGAAATTTGGCAAAACTCTCACGAGGGGAGTCCTAACGTGGTATTCACTATTGCCCGAGTATTCCATAAATTCCTTTGAGATGCTCGCAAATTCTTTCATTAAAGCTCATGCCTGGGCCAGAAAGGTGCAAGTCCGGAAGGCCGACATATTTAGGATCGCACAAGGAGAATTTGAATTATTACGAGAGTTTGTTACCCGATTCTAGAAAGAAAGAATGTTGCTCCCAGCCATCCGGGATGATTGGGTAGCGGAAACATTCACCAAAGGAATGAATCTGAGAAGTTCATAGGCTTCCTTGAAGCTGAAGGAGAGCTTGCTTGAGTTTCAAGAAACAACCAAGGCAGATGTTCACAACCGGTACGAGTCAAAGATAAGGATAGGATATGACTAGGTCGGTTCAACATCATATGCCAAAAGATGAGAGAAGAGCAAAGAAAAATCAAAGGATGACTACGACGCGGTTAGACGGACTTCCAAGGGCCGTTTCTTACCCTACGAGCGGACCGAAAGACGTGGGAGAAATTTCCGAACATCAAACAAGTTCATCGCTGACAGAGGGACTGATTGTGGTCGAAACAATAGATCACTTCAAGATAAAGAAACGTCAGGGTCTCGGGATCTTTCTTACCCCTGCCTATCAGAATACAACTTCAACGTCAGTATAGTAGAACTGGTGTCATCCACAAGAAATATTAAAGAGGCACGATTCCCGAGACCTATGATATCCCATTCCAGCCAGAGGGATCCCAACTTATGGTGCGAATACCACGGGACGAACGGTCATCGGACAAGGGACTGCAGACACCACCGGGAAGAAGTGGCAACGTTATTGAAGAATGGTCATCTCCGAGAATTCTTGAGTGATCGAGCTAAGAACAAATACGGTCGCAACAGATACAACCGTGAACCTTTGAAAACAAGAGAAGAAGCCCTTCGCCAAACGATCAACATGATCTTCGGGGGGAATGAGATTAACGGGGTCACTTTTTCGGCGAAAAAGAAGAATGAAAGCATCGATAACTGACAGTAAAAGATTCTGGGAAGACGATATCACTTTCACGGGGGAAGACGCATACAGATTGCTGCTACCACATAATGATGCACTGGTAATCTCTTTAAATGTGTTAGATTTTAAAATTAAGCGTGTTATGGTGGATCCAAGAATTTCGGCCAATATCATACAATGGAGAGTATTGGAGCAAGCTAAACTCACCGGAAGCATTATTCCGGCCACAAAACTCCTCGCTGGATTCAACCTCATAAGCGTAACGACCTGGAGAGAGATCTTGCTGCTCACGAATGCGAAGGAGTAATAAAAACAACTCTTTTCGAAGTCGTAGATGGTGATATGGGATACAACATCATCTTATGAAGGCCATAGTTATACAAGATCAAAATTGTACCTTCGACATATCACCAATTGCTGAAGTTTCCAACGCCCGAAAGAATCAAGTAGATCAGAGGTGATCAACTGGCAGCGAGGCAGATGAATGCAATATCAGTTTCCAGTAGCAAAGGGAAAAAGCGCATGGCATAGAAATTACAGGAACCGGCGCCTGTTACCGAGCTAGAAGAGGTTATCCCAGAGGCAGAGCCATCAGAACAATACCAGGTGTCGAGATATTTCCATATTCCAGAAGAAATGGACGCAACGAAGTCCACGATAGAGGAACGGGAGAAAGTGGCATTATTCGAAGAATTCCTAGAAAGGAAATTTCATTTGGGACAAAGACTGCACCCCGAGCTCAAATCTGGTTTTATTAAATTCCTTAAAATTAACGTTGATTGTTTTGCATGGTCGCACGAGGATATAACAGGTATCCTGACAAAAATAGTCGTGCATAAGCTAAGCATGGATCCCAACGTACCACCGGTACGACAGAAGAAACGCCCAATTGACGAGGCCAGGAAAATTCGTCAAAGAAGAGGTAACCCACTTGTATAAAAGCGGTTCGGTCAGAGAGGTAAGATATCTATATTGGCTAGCCAATGTAGTAGTAGTTCCTAAGAAGAACAATAAATTTCGCATGTGTGTAGACTATAAAGATCTTAATAAGGCGTTCCTGAAAGACTCGTTCCCACTGCCAAATATCGATCAGATGATTGATTCCACGACCGCGCACGAGTAGATGAGTTTCCTTGACGCATCGAAAAAATATCATCGATTCTTCACATTGCTCAAAAAGAAGAATAATTTTGAATGGACACCATAGTGCCAGCAAGCTTTGAGGGACCTGAAGAAGTACTTATCAAGCCCTACATTGCTCTCAAAACCAAAATAAGGTGAAACGTTGTTGGTCTACCCCGTAGTATTAGAAGTTGCGGTAAGTGCAGTTTTAGTCCGGAAGGATGAAGGTATGCAATTTCCTATTTATTACGTTAGCAAAATTTTAATGGGAGTATAAAATCGCTACCCAAATTTAGAAAAATTGGCCTTAGCTCTCGTAGTCGCCGCTCAGAAGCTGAGGCCTGATTAGTGGGGACTTTGACTACTTATTAGCACCTTTTTACTTTCATTTTAGTCCAAAAGCATTTAATTGTGTCTCCGACAACTGATAAAATATGCTTAATTGCAGAAATGCTGGAAAATAAGCCTCAAAGGTGAAATCCGACTCAAGAAAGAGTAACTTGAACTAAGGACAAAAACAGGCGCAAAAGCTTTAAAGTGCGGACCGCAGATTATCATCTGTGACGGTAGATTGTGAAGAAAATCTAGCAGAGACATGTCAGAAGTGTGGTCCGCACATGAAGTGTGCGACCGCAGAAGCAAGGCAAGGTCGAATGTTCAGAGAACATGCAATCCAAGTTCCACAGAAGTGTGGACCGCACAATTATTGTGCAGCCGAAGATCAGCTATGCGGCCACATTTGTGTTTGTGCGGTCCGCAAAAGAGCCATGTGCGATCGTACTCAGAAATGTGCGGACTGCAAAAATAGAGAGATGCGAACGCGGTTCAGAATTGTCCGGCCGCAAAAGACCAATCCTGCCAAGCTGAAGAGAAGTGCAGACTACATATGAAATTGTGCGGCCACAGAACCTCCGAAAAGGGCAATTTTGTCCAAAACTTCCAGCACTGTATATATAGAATAGTTTCACTTTTTAGGTTAACTTTGGTACCCTTTGACATCAACATCCATTTTCTTTGCTTCTTTTAGTTATTATAGCTATTTTGAGCTTTTTGAATATTAGTTTTATCATTTCAATCATTAATATGGGTTTAATTACCATTTCTTCTTCTTTAGCTTATAATTAAGCATGAGTAGCTAGATTTTCACTAGGGTTGTGACCCAACCCTAGAGTGTAAACTTAATGAGGGTATGATTTATTGCTTGTTTATGGTTGGGTGTTGATTATCTAGCCATGTCCTTGCTTTTAATTGAAGGTTTAATGGTTGCAAACATTATTTCATTCCTAATTGATTTGGTCTTCTTGAAAAAGAGAGACTTAGTCTAGGAAAACTTGGCTAGCAAGGAATTGGGTCAATCGAGAGATTGATAAACCCATCCTAGAGATAGTAAAACCCAACTTGAGCTTATTATCAACTGCTTTGTTCAATACCCATTTGGACTTGAAAAAGCCAAATTGGCCAGAATCACTCTCTGACCGAGAGGTATTAAGTGGGTACTCGAGTTGATAGCTATAATCTACCCCGACCAAGAAAACAAGATTTAAGGCTTGCAACGCATTAAGCAAACACCTAGATGAAGGTCATAGTTCTAGGCTTTTTTACCATTTGAAAAACAAAAAAAAAAAATTTGCTAATTTTAATTCTTAGTTGTTATTCTTAGTTTAAAATAGATTTAGAAACAAACCAACTTTTTTGGAAGTGCAATTCGAGATAATTCAAGCTCATTCACTCAAATATATACATTCCTAAGTCCCATTCTTAGCTCCCTGTGGAAAATCGACCCCGACTCCTTATTGGGTACTACTATTGCTCCGACTGTTTCATAACCTCAAATATAAGTATGACTTGGACGAGATCAAGGCCCAATTTTCAATGCCACCCAATAGTTGTGGTAACTACTTTCCCTTTGCGGAATATCCTTCATAAGCCCACTCGGGAAGATTGTCCGAGTGGGACGTCAAAATGAGTGAATTCGACATAGAATATAAACCAAGTACTGCGATTAAGTCACAAGTCTTGGTTGACTTCGTAGATGATTTTAGTCTAGGGCTGCTACCTCTGGTAACCAAGAAGGTGGTCATGGTGTCGGAATCGACATCGGGGGTTTGGACCTTATTTACGGATGGAGCTTCGAACATAAAAGGGTCTGGCTCAGAATAGTCTTAATCACGCCTTCTAGGGAAACCTTAAGGCAAGCCATCAGAACGATCCCTTTAACTAACAATGAAGCAGAGTATGAAGCTCTAATTGCAGGGCTCTAATTGGCTCGGGAACTCGATTCCAAGGTTATCAAAATCAAATGTGATTCACAACTGGGGGTAAATCAGGTCTATAAGATATTTGAAATAATCAACTACCTCGAGTACGGAAAGTTACCCGACGACCCCAAAGCACCACGGGCGTTGCGTACCAAAGCTGCACGTTATAGCTTCAAGAAAGGCCAATTGTATAGAAAATCTTTCCAAGACCCGCTGGCTCGGTGTTTAGGAGCGCCAGAAGCTAACTATGTCATGAGAGAAATCCACGAAGAGATAAGCGGCAATCACTCAAGCGCGGATTGTTTGGTGCTGAAGTTGGTACGGGTAGGATATTACTGGCCTCGCATGGAGCAGACGCCAAGATTTTTTACGAAAATGTGATAAGTGCTAATGTTACGCATCACTAGTACATCAACCAATGGAACCCTTACATTTGGTTCTGTCCCCAAGGTCGTTCATGAAATGAGGGATGGATATCATCGGACCACTGCCACCGGCTCTCGGAAAGGTAAGCATTCTTTTAATTTTGTCTGATTATTTTTCTAAATGGGTGGAAGTAGGCTCTTATCAGAAGATCAGATAACGCGAAGTGGTCGACTTCCTGTGGGAAAATATAATTTGCAGGTTTGGAATACCAAAAGAGATAGCATTCAATAATGGACCACATTTCATCGATGCAAAAGTTACACAGTTCCTTGAAGCTTTAAAAATAAATAGGATCACATATTTGCCTTATCATCCAAGCGCAAATGTTCAAGCGGAGTCAACAAACAAAGTGATCATTCAAAACCTCAAGAAAATGTTGGAAACAGCAAAATGCAAATGGCCTGAGGAATTGCCCGGAGTTCTATGGGCCTACCGAACAATGGCCAAATCAAGTATAGGAGAAACTCATTTTTTCCTTATGTACGGTGTTGAAGCCTTACTCCGGGTTGAAGTGTGCGAAACCACTTTGAGATATTCTAAAACAAATGAAGAATCGAATAACGAAGCAATGTTTATCAACTTGGAACTGCTCAAGGAACGCATTGACTTGGCGCATGTAAGAATGGCATCTCAAAAGCAGAGAATGGAGCGATTACAATTGAAGATACAACTTCTATTTTTTCAAAGTAGGAGACTTGGTTCTAAGGAAAGTAACCCAAAACACCCGGGAGCTCAACGCAGGAAAGCTAGGTCCAACGTGAGAAGGTCCTTACCGTATTTCAGCTGTCATGGGGAAGGGTTCATATGAGTTGGAGAAACAGAATGGAGACAAGTTTCCTAGTAGCTGGAACGTGGCTCACCTCAAAAGGTATTATTGTTGATGAACAACACACAAACGGAAAGCATGTGTTGCACTCTTTTTCCTTTCTTTCAGTTTTTGTCCCAATTGGGTTTTTCTGGCAAGGTTTATAATGAGGCAGCAACATAAATCATACTATGAAGACAAAAACAATAAAACTTTTGATAGCAAGGCAAACATACAAGTTTCTACTCGGGGATAATTATATAATCTTTGGTTCGATAGTGAATTCCCATTGGGAAGTTAAGTTTGCTACCGAACAAGGGTTACCCAACCGTTCACGTGCACAAACCACTAGAGGACTGCTAGGTATTCTTTCGCTCGATATCATGGATTTCTAAGGGGAAACAAAATATGTTGCCGAGTGAAGGATTACCTAGAAATTCATTGGTGGATCCTTCGAAGATACAAGACTTCCAATATTTCAATTCACATTCTTCGCATTCAAACACTGGGAGGGGGGATGCTTATGTAATACGGCAATAATGACTGCCACATGCATCAACCGGGGAATGAAAATCCAGCAACAAAATGTGTCATCGGGACCTGGGACTACGCAGCCAACCCCGTAAAAACAAGTTGTACAAGATAGCCATAAGTCATGGAAATTTCTTTTATGCATAGCAAAATGCTTATGTAATCTCTAAAAATAGAAAGAATAAAATGAAATCCTTTTGCTTTTATCTTGTTTCTTGTATGAACAATGATCTAACTTTGTCATTTGAAAGTTAAACAAGTACTTCAAATGTTAAGTGCTGTAATGAACAAGAGACTTCCTCTTCAAGATCACTATAAACATAAGAGGGACCTCTCTTATAAAAACCTTCACGTTAAAGGGTTGGTTCCGGAAGAATCAATGTTCAGAATCTAAAATTCTATCCGGGAAAATACACCCAAAGTCGCATACGAAAAGGACATAAAAAGCAAACTTGCGCAAATACTCATGGAAACCCTCAAATAAAAAGTATAATACTCAGAACCAAAATTTTTTGAAGAAAAGGCAACCGAGATTACACATAATAAAGCGCAAACAAAATAACATGCGCCGAATACTTGAGCAAGTACGGAAGTTAAAGACTTGCATGAACGTTCAAACGGAAGTAAGACTCAAATGATACTTGAGCAAAATATGTGCTTTTATTTAGAAGGACGCGTCAAATTGATAAAAGTACAAAATAGAAAAATAATGGAAAATCTAAACTATGGCAGTGTTCATATAAAATAGAAAAAGAAAGGAAAAGCTAAATTGCAGCGTCTCCGAAATCAGGAGGTAGAGAAGTATCCGCATCCCTGGGAGTAGTAGATGGTTCCACTGATGGCTCAACGTTTTCCCCAGCTTGGTCTTCGGCATCATCACCTCACTCTTGATTTTTCGAAAACTCAAAACCGGTATCAGAAGAACCTGAAGCGTCAGACTACTCATCGTTTGTAGCCAACTCAAGCTCTCGGGCCTTAGAAATTCGGCATCAATGTCAATGATACCGGTTTTGGCCTCTTCCAAGGTTTTTCTCCTCATGTTATACATGGAATAAGCTTTTTCAACAACAAGGGAAGTTGTTCACCATTTAAGTTCTTCTTTTAGTTGAGTAACCTTGGCGGAAAGGTTTTCCCGGGCGGACCTAGCATATTTGAGACTAACGTCGAGCTCGTAGACATTTGAACTAAAGAGCCTATTATGCACGATAGTTTTCCTGTACTTCTCTTCTAGATGGGCATGTTTCGCCCCCAGAGACACAATCTCTTCACCTTTAGAGTTCAAGGGTGCTTCCAAATTAATCACTCTTTAGGTAGCCTCACGATCGATTGGAGCAAGAACGACATTCTGGACTTCTGCCCATTTGGCCTTGGCCTCATCAAATCTAACCCTCAGCGACCCAATTTCTTGGCTAAGGTCTACCACTTCTTGCTCGCTTTGCTGCAAACGAGCCTCCAAAACAACGGCCTCAGTAGCCTTGGTTTCCAGTTCCGAGAGGCGGAGAACAGTTTGGTCCCGTTCCGCCAAAAGTTGATCTCGTTCAGAAGTAAGTTCATCCTTCTCACGAATCAGCCTTTGGAGGACCTCAGAAGCAAGTTGGTCTACAAAACAAGAAGAGGTAAAATTTAGAATACATGCATACAAAAGTAGAAGAAATAATAGAGAAAGAAAGGAACATAGCGCTGTGGCGTTATGCATAGCATTGTTCAACAAACATTCTCCCAAGAGTGTCTAAATATTTTCCTAGTCTTTTTCTGAATCCAAAGGCTTCATGTAATTAGCAAGCTCCACTGGTCGTGATAATAGGTTGCACCCGGTAGAGACCGAAAGAGTAATGTTCCTCCTCCTTTGTGGATCTTCAGAAGGGGTATCATAATTTTTCCCCAAATTCCCATGAACTGGGGACTGTGAAAGAGGGAGACCTTTTGTATGGTCAGGTACGACCGATGGACATGATGTAGCAACCGCTGGTGGAAGAGAGGATGAAGATGGAAATGATGTAGCAGTTGCTGGTGTTGGTGAATGTGGAGATAAAGCTGATGGAGTTGAAGAGTGAGAAGCAGCTGCATATAATGCAATGTTGTTTATTTGATGCTCGCCAACAAATACGACATGGGATCGGTACTCAACCTCGCGTACCGGTTACAACAATTGGGGCCTGGAAGCGGGAGCTAGCATATTCAACTAAATCAGATTCTCCCTAAGTGTCGAGACTTCCTCTTCAGCTGGTGCAGTTATCTCAACAAGTCCAGCATCCTATTGAAATGATGAGGATCGTCGCCTTCTATGTAAAACATCTCCCTCATCACTAGCTTCTTCATCATCATTGATCATCACAGTGTCTATGACCGGCCCGGAAGGAGGACCAGTCATCATCGCCATCGGAGATGACTCGAGGGTATCAATCTTTTCCCTTTTATTCTTTTCCCCGAATGCGGAGGAACGTCTTCTCTTTGTTGTTTATCCTCCGTCCGGGGACCCGTAAAGAAGTATTTTCACCCAAAACAGGCCCAGCGATACCTGCTCGAGTAAGTGCTTCCTGAAGCAGCCTCGCTACATCAGTAGGATCAGCCAAAACGTCCTTCTCGAGGAAAGAAATAGAGCCCGCATGTAGACCTAATTTCGTGAACAAGTTAGAAGGGTTCAACCAAGTTCTTCATATACAAAAAGTGGAAACAAGGTAAATTAAAGTTACCATGATTTTTGGCCTTGAACCTGTATTTAAGGGACAACTCTTTCCACAAACGAGTTTTAGGCGTTGTGATGTCCAAAATCTTCTGAACCCACCGGTCTAAACCTTCCACCACCGGTGGGATCCATCGAGTTGCTGAAACATGCGAAGGGTGAAGAAATGATACTTCCATAAAAGAATCTAGTAAAGAGAAGACTATACAAGGAACTAATGAGAGTGTTTCCAAGCAACCAGAAAGGATGACGCTGTTGTTGGAATGATGTCGTTGGTGGAAAGTGCAACAAACCGTTCCATCCACCCACGGTCGTTGTCATCATCTATGATAGACAACAAAGCATGGTGGCCACGCTTGCAAAGGTTTATCATCTCCCCACGGAAGATTTTTGGGTAATAGAGATTCATCATATGAGCTTAGGTTAGCTCATCCGCAGTTTCTTGGCACAAACGCCGAAGGCAGGCAATCATCCTCCACATTGAAGGACTTACTTGTGCCAAGCACACCTGGTAGCTAAGGCAAAACTCCTCAATCCCGGAATCAAGCTCTCTGCTCAAAGAAAACGCACACAAAGTAAAGGGATACATGAAAAATATGTAAAATCTTCTTTGGGAAGGGTCACTCGCTCCGATAGATCAGGAGCAATAATATCTAACTCAGGGCAGCGACAATCCTCCTTCACAACAGGAATACTGGAAGGACGAATGGAAGAAGGGTACCTACTAATATCCCATGTACAAGGGTTAGTAGTAGGAAATTTCTCTTCAAAATCCTTCGAAGTACTAAGCCTTCTTGGCACGATGGAACCCATTATTGGAGGAACATAATCCTCGGTTCTGTTCTTGCCCTACGTAGAACCAACACGTTGAGATGAAGAATCCATTAGAAAAGGAGAAGGAAAAGATTTTGTGTTTGAAGAAAATTAGAGAAGGGGTGGTAAACAAAGATGTAAATCAGAAGCTCAAGCAATTGTGAAACGCAAAGGAAAAGGGAGTTGCGCATAAGTAAAATTTTGGCGGCTAAATTCATGTCCATGATTACCTCGATAATCGGAAAAAGCTGTGCTGAATAATGAGATGATGTGTTCGGGCCATTAAATGTGGACGTGCGTCTAATCAACTGTTAGAAACCTTCAAAGGGAGTTATAGTAATTCCCGCCAAAAAGGTATTTCTACCAACTTCCCGGTAACATAAAGTTATGTCACCGGAAAGTAGGGGGACTATCTGTATAGGGTAAAATATGATATGACATGTGGTTGACTAAGAGGAGAACACGTGGAATCCAAGATGGAATTGAGAACCGAACATAACCACTCTGCTTGTCACCGGAAAGGGTAACGTTCATAAAGGTGTATTAAATGCTCTGCGCCCGGTAGCATTTACTAAGAAATATTCTGTAGCATTAAGAGCGACGGTCCGTTACAGAGAATTTGACATTTATGTTCACCGTTACATCTTCATCAATGACTCTCATAATTGACATTAAAGGAGGGCATTATCCTAGGACCTTTTTCCCTAGACATAGCTATAAACAACAAGCTCAATTTCCATTGTAAGTGACACGAGTTTTCTGGTAAAATATCTACTATATTCTATACAAAGCTTTATACAATTTTACTTTCTTGCTTTTTGATTTCATCATTGATGTGCCCGGAAACAGTGTTCACAGAATTGTCATTACTGTTGTTTCATCCATATAATAAGACTAAGTATTCTATATTTCTTCAGTATTGTATTATTTCTGGATCAAATTAGTTCACTTGTCTAGAAACCACATATAATTCAACTATACCATTTTACGGGTAAATACATATACACACACACACAAATATATATATATATATATATATATATATATATATATACTGTAAAGACCCGTAAAATTTTCTTGTTTAAAATAATGCCCGAATGAGTCCCCGAAATTGTTTTACTGTGGGAATTTTTAAAACTGACCTAATTTGAGTAAAAAGTATCCCGGGACATAAAGAATAAGATTTCCAGAAAGTAGACGTTATGCGACGCACTATGCGATCGCATAACGTGTATGCGGACCGCATAATGGTCGCATACACGGGCAGATCACTGCCCCATTTGAGGACAACTATGCGGTCCAATATGCGACCGCATTTCGGTTCTGCAGACCGCATAGCTGTCGCATTGTTGCCCTTTGATTTTTGGGAGGGAGGTTATGCGACGCACTATGCGATCGCATAACATGTATGCGGACCGTATAGTGGTCGCATACCTGGGCAGATTATTTTTGATTTTTTCCCACCAGGAGGGCCATTCTGCGGTCGACTCTGCGGACCGCATGTCAGGAATGCGATCGCATTCCTGACCGCATTCTTGTATCGGGCTCCTATTTTTCTAATTTTAAAACCCGACCCCAATTTATTAAAACACCCCTCCCCTTCATTTTTAACTGATTTTTGAGAAAAAATAGAGAGAAGGGAGAGAGGGTTCTTGAGAGAGAAAGTTCTTCTTCATCAAAATTGATTCTTCAAAGTCGCCCAAGCCCGGAATCTATCGAGTTAGTGTTATCCTCTTCACTCAAAGAGGTAAGTCTTCACCCCATTTTTCCCTAAAGTTCTCAGATTTTAATTAAGAATAAAACACATAGGATGGTTCTTGAAAATGGAGGTCAAACCCATGCATGCATGTGAGTAAAACTTCTTAATCTAGTAAAAGGGAAGAGGGTTGGGGTAAAATTCACAAAGAAGGGGTGGTAATCTAATGAGGTCGCCTAGCGTTCGATAAAATGCTTAAAAGAGTTTGAATTGTATGCATGATTTCCAATTCTGAGTTGAATATGTTTAATTGTGAACTAGATTGACGGTACTAGTAAGTTCGGTGATTTGTGAGTAAAAATTAAAAAAGGAATTTCGACCCCAAGTATGTATGGCTAACTTTAACTCTTGTAGAATCCTCTTGTTGTGACGAGCATATGGTATGTGTTACTTGTGAGATAAAATGTGAATTAACTGTCTTAGTTGATTTCCACCCCACTGTGTTATATGCGATTGAGAAAAATGATTTGGCATGCCTACCTTATGGTGTGCAAAGCTTATAATTGCTCGGGGGCATCGATGTGAAATGGTGTGAACAAGTTGATCAATTATGGCAATGCCTTGTATACAAATTACTGCTTGGTGAGAGTTATGGTGCCTTGGGCCCAAATAAATAAAGTATTGATATGAACTTGTGTTCCTTGAAATGATGATTCTTGTGATGTAATTGGTTGTGGTTGTTGTTATGAATTTAAGTTGTTAGGCAGGGTCGGGTTGCGCGCCGCAACACGAAGTAATAAGGTGTGGGTTGTGGTGATAAGGATGGATTAAATTGTAAGGCCGGGTCGGGTTGCGCGCCGCAATGCGAAGTAATAAGGTTGATGGGTTGTGGTGATAAGGATGGCCGAGGTAATAAGGATGGAATGTGATCATTATCCCTATTGAAATGAAAATCTATGAAATTCTTGAATATGGTGATGTTGAAAGGGGAAAAGGAGAGATTGTGAAACTTGTTGATTTTGGTTGTTTCTTACCACGTGCATTGATTGATTGGTTTTATTACTGTCTCTTATTTGTGTATTGTTTGATTGTACTTGGGATAAAGTTTGTTCATACATACTAGTACTATTTCACAGTACTAACGTCCCTTTTGCCCGGGGCGCTACATTTTCTTATATGAAAGTAGGTGGTTCTACAGCAGGTAATTCAGTCCACCGTCAGTAGTGCATCCTCTCCACTCCGTAGGTGAATTGGTGAGCCCCACTTCCTCTCGGGGCCATATGTGGTTCATGCCACCTTCTTTTGGGTCTATTTTGTATTGTAAGGTATATCCGGAGTCTTGTTTCTGGCAAGTATTGTATAAAATCCTATCACTCGTAGAGGCTCCATAGACATAACGTGGGTATTGTACATATGTATTTTGGGTAGTGACAATCGTGGTGCACGTGGTAGAAGTATGTATGTTGTATGTATCTAGAAAGTATTTAGTATCATATGTTGTTAATGGTAACAGGCAAACATGAATTTAACTGGAGTTTTATGTTAAGTCTCAAATTGATAATTCACATGAATAAGGTATATTGGAATCACGGGGTAACGCGTGGGATAGGTGAGGCAAATCCAGGTCCGCTTGACTGGGGCCACCCGGTTGAGCGCCGGTCGTGTCCCTCGATTTTGGGGCGTGACAAACTTGGTATCAGAGCATAAGAATTTTAAAGTGTCCTAGGATATCTTGGAGCCGTGTCTAGTAGAGCCCTTCTTATCGGTGTGTTATCGACCACATCTATAAATAGGGAGCTACATGGACATTTAGGAAACACCCTTTTCATTGTTATTCTATATCGTGCAGTGAAGTGGAAAGTGAAAATATCCTTGTCTAACTCGTGCATTGTTCAGAAATTTTCAGTAATGACACCAAAGAAGAGAGCTCGACTCGGACTAGAGGCCAATGCCACCCCAAATGTGGCTGTGAATTCTGTACCCGATGGTGCGGGTGAGAGCGAATCCCCGACCTTGAATCCACCTGGTCTTTCTGTTCCAGACCAGAGTGTTCCTACTCCTGCTGCGACGGAGTGTGCTGCGACCCCTTCCGCTGATATTCCTGATCCTTCTTCGGTTCCAGCTTTAGGTCCCGGTACTTCCGATGGGGACCTCAGGGGAGCTATTCATATGTTGACTCAGTTAGTGGCCGCTCAGGCCCAAAGATCTCATGCTGCCCCTGCGCCTTCTAGCGGACAGGGAGATTCCTCCGGTTCCAGAGTCAACCATTTTCTGTGGTTGGCCCCTCCAGAGTTCTCAGGTATTGATCCAGAGGCTGATCCGCAGGAATTTCTAGATGAGATGTACAAGACGCTTCGGGTTATGAAGGCTACAGAGACAGAGGGGGTTGAGTTAGCATCTTACAGGATGAGGGGAGCAACGTATTCGTGGTTCGAGATGTGGGAGAATTCCCGTGGGGAGGGAAGTCCTCCGGCAAGATGGGATGAGTTCGTTGATGCTTTCATGGATCACTTCTTGCCTGCCGAGACTATGGCAGCCCGTGCTACGGAGTTTGAGGTTCTCAAGTAGGGTAATATGAGTCTGTGAGTACAACATGGAGTTTGTGAGGTTGTCCAAGCACGCTCCTCAGTTAGTATCGACTATGGATGCCAGAGTTCGACGGTTTTTTCAGGGCCTCAGTCCCTTGGTTGTGAATGAAGCTGCTACAACTGCCTTGCACTCAGACATGAATTATGGTAAGATAGTGGGATTCGCCCAGGCCACGGAGGCTAGAAAATTTAAGATAAGGTCGGAGAGGGAGAGTGATAGTAGGGCCCGGTCAGCGGGCCACTCGGGGAGTTCAGTTGGAGCAGAGAGACCCGTTCAGGGGAGAGGACCATCAAGGCCATCCCAGTCTTATGCTCAGTCCTCATCCAGTGCACCGCCATCAGTGCCCCGTTATCAGCAGAGCAGTCGCTGGGGTCCAGGATCATCAGTCCGGTCGTCCAGGAGGGAGGTTCCAGCAGTAGAGGAGGGCTCCGTGCCCTAAGTGTTGGAGGTTCCATACCGAGCCTTGTTACCTGGATATCCCGATATGCTTCGGGTGTGGGGAGAGAGGTCATATTCAACGGAATTGACGTGCGCCCAGTCAGGGCATGGGTAGTGGTTTTTCTCAGCCGTCCGGTTCTTCAGTCGCCGTATTTTCAGTGCGTCCTCCAGCTCCAGCAAGGCGTGGTGCAGTTAGGGGTGGAGTACGAGGTAGAGGTGGACCCAGTCGTTTCTATGCTTTGAGTGGTTGCCAGAGTGTGGAGGCTTCCCCAGATGTTATTACAGGTATTCTGACTGTTCAAGCACTTGGTGTTTATGCTCTTATTGATCCAGGGTCCTCTTTGTCATATGTTACCCCATTTATTGCTTCAAGTTTTGGGATAGAACCCGAACAACTTCATGAGCCATTCTCTGTGTCAACTCCTATTGGCGATTCCATTACAGCCGCGTGCGTCTATAGGAATTGTGTTGTCACGGTGTGTGGTCGAGATACCACGGCCGATCTTATCGAGCTTGGGATGGTAGATTTTGATGTTATCATGGGAATGGATTGGCTTTACTCGTGCTTTGCTAAACTCGACTGCCGAACCAGAATTATGAGGCTAGAGTTTCCTAATGAGTTAGTTATTGAGTGGAAAGGGAATGGTGTGGTGCCAAAGGGTAGGTTTATTTCCTACCTTAAGGCCTCGAAGATGATTAAAAAGGCGTATGTTTATCATTTGGTCCGGGTTGTGGACACCGCTTCAGAAGTGTCTGCCCCCGAGTCTGTCCCAGTCGTGAATGAGTTTCTTGAAGTATTTCCGGGCGAGCTTCCAGGGATTCCGCCATATAGAGAGATCGATTTCGGGATTGATGTATTGCCAGATACGCAACCAATATATATTCCACCGTATAGTGGCGCTGATCACGCTCAACTATGTCTAATAAAAGACTAAGCGGCGTTGCAATTATAATCCGGGGTATTATGCCCAGAGTCGATCCCACAGGGAATTTATGTATC
>ML431175.1:0-10463 GCA_005239525.1 Nicotiana knightiana
TGACCCTTTAGGAATCTTAGATCCTTATATTCGCCGAGTATGAAGTGTCCTTAGGATGATTGAATTTCCTAATTTCTAGTGTCATCTTTATTTTTTTAAATGTGGAAGTTCTTACTTTTGGATTTACTCCTATTGACTTAACTCCTAATTGAGTTATCTGAAGGTTTTATTTCCTTTACAGTCATGTTATATCTTCTTAACTGCGTATCTCAAATTTGCAATTATATTATCTCAACCTATAATTGTTTTAATCTTAAATGATGTTATGATTATTCTCTGCTACTTGTCCTTAAGTGGAAATTGTTGAATATTCTCATAACTGCTCAACCTTAAAGGGAGTTTAGATATTCTATACCTTTGTGACTTGCCTTATATGGAGTTATCGGATTTGTGTTGATTTCTTGTGTTCACCCGTGTAATTAGGTGCGGCTGTTACATGCTATTTTCCTTCCTTGTTGAGTGATTNACTGTTGTTGTTGTACCTGTTGTGGTGATGCACGAGGTTTCTGCCGTGCGGTTGTTGATATGGGGATTTGCACGAGGTTTCTGCCGTGCCGTGTTTACTATTGATATTGCACATGCGGCGTGATAAGGCGGGATAAGAGATTGAGTGTTGCGCATGTTGCGTGACAAGGTGGGAACATGTTTATGCACGTGGGGCGAAACAAGGCAGGCATATACTTTAATATTGCACACGTGGCGTGACAAGGTGGGCTATGTCAGGGATTGTTGTGATACTTGTGTTTGTATTGTTAAAAAAGAGTTTCACATGTAAGCTAGCTTTTTGACAACTCAACCGGTCACGTAGACACAGGAAAACGCGATAGTTGGATGTGATTCTTTGAAGAGGTACGGTACAAAGAGACACGATTCAGTAAAACCCTCGAGCTTATCAGCCACGGGAAACTCAACTTGATCAAAACAGGAGAGAGGCACGGTCAGAATGAATCTAGACAAAGCCACAGGCAGATTCAGACCCACAATTGATTACTCGGACGTATGTAACTGCACCCCAATTACCATTATCCCTTGTAACGCCTCATTAATGTCATAATTAGTCATTAATGAGCAACCATAACAAGAGTTGTACGTTATAGGAATCTCTTTTATAAGGGAAGGGAATACAGCTCGTAAAGGCATCTGATTCTCGAATATAATTGACTTCACTTTTCATTTTCTGCAATATTATCTGTTATTTATTTTCTCCATTTCCTTGATTATCAGTAACCCATGTTCATCTTAAAAATAAGCTTTAGTCAAAGGGTCTAATTCTTTGGTTAAACAAATTGGTTCTGTTACCAGGAACCTGATAATCTTTATTTGCTTTTCAAGTGATATTCTCTTAACTATGTCAAATTCCAATGACAACAACCAGCAAAGGAGTGGAACCCCACGTGGTTCAAGGGAACAATCCCCGGAAAGATACAATAACATCAATGGTGATAATGATTTTCTATTTCTGCAATATTATTTGTTATTCATTTTTCTCCATTTCCTTGATTATCAGTAACCCGTGTTCATTTTAAAAATAAGCTTTAGTCAAAGGGTCTAATTCTTTGGTTAAACAAATTGGTTCTGTTACCAGGAACCTGATAATCTTTATTTGCTTTTCAAGTAATATTCTCTTAACTATGTCAAACTCCAACGACAACAACCAGCAAAGGAGTGGAACCCCACGTGGTTCAAGGGAACAATCCCCGGAAAGATACAATAACAACAATGGTGATAATGATTTTCTATTTCTGCAATATTATATGTTATTCATTTTTCTCCATTTCCTTGATTATCAGTAACCCGTGTTCATCTTAAAAATAAGCTTTAGTCAAAGGGTCTAATTCTTTTGTTAAACAAATTGGTTCTGTTACCAGGAACATGATAATCTCTATTTGCTTTTCAAGTGATATTTTCTTAACTATGTCAAACTCCAACGACAACCACCAGCAAAGGAGTGGAACCCCACGTGGTTCAAGGGAACAATCCCCGTGAAGATACAATAACAACAATGGTGATAATGATTTTCTATTTCTGCAATATTATCTGTTATTCATTTTTCTCCATTTCCTTGATTATCAGTAACCCATGTTCATCTTAAAAATAAGCTTTAGTCAAAGGGTCTAATTCTTTGGTTAAACAAATTGGTTCTGCTACCAGGAACCTAATAATCTTTATTTGCTTTTCAAGTGATATTCTCTTAACTATGTCAAACTCCAACGACAACAACAAGCAAAGGAGTGGAACCCCACGTGGTTCAAGGGAACAATCCCCGGAAAGATACAATAACAACAATGATGATAATGATCAAACTGTGGAACAAGATCGTGTAAAGCAAATAATTGCAGAGTATGTGAGCCAAGCTTTGCAAGAATTCGCGAGAGGATTACCGGCAGTGTTACCTACACCGTCGACTCCACCCCCAATAACACCATCACCATGGAAAATCCTCAATCTGGGTTGGCAAACTCAAGAAGAGGAGATACTCCTAATGAATCTCTCGAAACGAGACCATGTATATCTAATAACTCAGAATTATAAAATTTACTGCTACCCATGCAGAAACAGATGAAAGAGCAGAACGATCGCATCGAACAAATTCCTGGAGTACCACCTATCATCAAAGGCATTGATGTTGATAGATATTCTCAACAACCTTGGAAGCCAAGGGCGGCACTCTTGCCTATACCAAAGAAGTTTAAAATGCATGACGTTCCCAAATATGATGGAACAACTGACCCACGTGACCATGTGACTGATTTCACTACAGGGGTAAAAGGCAACGACTTAACAAAACAAGAGATTGAATCAGTCCTTGTCAAAAAATTTGGGGAAACACTTACCAAAGGGCCCCTAACATGGTATTCTCTTCTCCCTCAAAATTCTATTGACTCTTTTGCTGAGCTTGCAAATTTGTTTATAAAAGCACACTCTGATGCACAAAAAGTTGAGAAGAGAATGGAAAACATATTCAAAATAAAACAAGGAGACACGGAACTACTCCATGAGTTTGTAGACAGGTTTCAACGAGAAAAAATGCAGTTACCCAGGGTGCCTGATAATTGGGCAGCCATGGCATTTGCAAGCAACCTAAACGATAAAAGCTCAGAAGCCACGAGACGACTTAAGGAAAGTCTAAGAGAATTCCCCGCTACAACATGGAACGATGTATATAACAGGTACAGTACTAAACTCAGAATAGAAGAAGATATCATTGCTCGTTCGAGAGATGAAGATCATTCCAGACCCAGACGTTCTGAATTCGATAGAAGATCAGGTAAAAATAGGTACGATCCTTACTTAGGACCCTTGGGATGCGATATTCGCCCCAGGTTCGAAAACACTAGGTCGGACTATAGACCACAAGGAAGAGACGTAGTCTCATCCTCGTCTAGATCCAGAAAAGATCGAGATGAACGACCTAGAGGTAATACTCAAATTGGGGATCATACCTTTAATGTAAGTACTACTTAACTTGTCTCAGTATATAGGAACATGGGAGACAAGGTTAAGTGGCCAAAAGAGATGTAGTCTAATCCAAGTAGAAGGAACCCAGATCGCTGGTGTGAATTCCACAACGATCATGGGCACAAAACTGCGGATTGCAGATTTTTACAAGGTGAAGTAGAAAATTTATTGAAACAGGGCTATTTAACAGAATTGTTTAGTGATAAAGGTAAACAGGCATATATGAGGAACAGGCAGGAGCCCCCAAAGCCTCCTTCTCCAAAACGAACCGTCAACGTGATACACGGATGTGAGGAAGTAAATGGAGTGATCTGCAAAACAACAACAAAGTTCACAAGTACACATGGAAAACGGGCTCGTGAAAATATAGAAGAAGACAATATAACATTTGATGATGCAGATATCGGTGGATTAATGCTTCCACACAATGATGCTCTAGTAATATATTTACTTATTCATGACACTTACGTAAAACGGTATTGATTGATCCAGGCAGTTCAGTCAATATCATTTTGCTAAGAGTCATGGAATAAATGCTATTGGGAAATCAATTAATCCCAAGGGCACGAGCCATATCGGGGTTTGAGAACTCTACGGTTATAACAAAAAGGAGAAATTGAGCTTAGTACTAATGCTGAGGGGGTGATAAAAAGTACCAGGTTCCAAGTCATCGACACCGACATGGCTTATAACGTGATCGTGGGAAGGCCATGGATCCACGACATGAAAGTAATACCCTCCACGTTGCATCAGGTAATTAAATTCCACTCTGAATGGGGGATTCAACAAATCAAAGGCAATCAGCAGACCACAAGAAATATAAACTCTGTGGTACACTACAACAAGAAAATAGAGGTGGAAGAATTACGAGATAAGGGAATCTCCCAGGCAGGTAACACCGCCCAAACAGGAATGGAAGAAATTACTACCCAAATAGGTACGGAAGTTATTATTGCTCAAACAGGTACGAAAGAAAATACTTACAAGAAGGAGAATCAAGTCACCACGGAAGGTGTACTATACCACACAGATGTAGATTTCGGACCGGATGTCATTCGTGAACCGGAGGAAGATGAGCACATTAAAAAAACTACGGAGGAGGTTGAAGTCGTTCCATTATCTGAACAAAAGCTTGAGCAGAAAGTGTATATAGGCACAAGGCTAGGCCCCGCTCGAAGAGGTAAGTTAATTGATTATTTAAAGGCTAACGGAGACTGCTTTGCATGGTCCCACTCAGATATGACAGGGATCCCACCAGAAGTGATGACTCATAAACTAAATGAATATTTATCCTTCGTAGCTGTTAAGCAGAAGAAAAGAAAGCAAGGGCCATTCAAGAACCAAGTGATCGACGAAGAGGTACAAAAACTCTTTAAGATTGGTTCGACAAGAGAGGTAACGTAACCTAACTGGCTATAAACACGATAGTAGTACCTAAAAAGAATGTCAAGTGGAGAGTATGCATAGACTATACTGAGTTAAATAAAGCATGCCCCAAAGATTCATTCCCATTGCGATATATAGATCAAATGATTGATGCCACAACAGGTGATGAATTATTGAGCTTCTTAGATGCATATTCTGGTTATAATCAGATTAAAATGTATCCCTCAGATGAGGAAAAAACTTCCTTCATCACAAACAGGGGGACTTACTATTATAAAGTTATGCCTTTTTGCTTAAAAAAGGCTGGAGCCACCTATCAAAGGTTAGTGACTATAATGTTCCAAGAACATCTTGGAAAGACGATGGAAGTCTATATTGATGATATGTTGGTAAAATCAACACAAGTACAAGAACATTTCTAGCATCTCTCTACTGCTTTTGATATTTTACGCATGTATAATATGAAGCTAAATCCAGAGAAATGCACTTTTGGACTGCAATCAGGTAAATTTTTTGATTTCCTTGTATCGAACAGAGGAATAGAGGTAAATCCTGCTCAAATTAAATCTATAGAGGAAATACCTGATATTTTAACAAATAAAAAGGAAGTTCAAAGACTAACAGGGAGAATAACAGCTTTGGGCAGGTTTATTTCTAAATCTTCCGAAAAAAGTTCTAAATTCTTCTCAGTTCTCAAAAAGCAGAATCAGTTCGAATGGACTGAAGAATGTCAGCAAGCCCTCAAAATTCTGAAGATTTATCTATCAAAACCGCCATTGCTTTTTAAGCCAAAAGAAGGGGAAAGATTGTACATGTACCTGGCTATATCAGAAATTGCTATAAGTGCAGTACTGGTAAGAGAAGAAAAAGGTAAACAATCACCTATCTATTATGTAAGTAAAACTTTGCTAGATGCTGAGACTAGATATCCACATCTGGAAAAGTTAGCCTTAGCTTTAATAATGGCATCTAGAAAATTACGACCATATTTTCAATGCCACCCAATCACCGTTGTGACCTCATATCCTTTAAGAAATATTCTGCATAAATAGGAATTGTCAGGAAGATTAGCCAAGTGGGCCATAGAATTAAGTGAGCATGAAATAATCTATCAGCCTAGGACTGCAATTAAGTCTCAAATACTAGTTGATTTTGTTGCTGACTTTAGTAATAGAATTGTACATGAAGTGAAAAAAGAGTTACAACTCTTTAACAGTGCTAATCCAGGCCTATGGACCTTGTTCACCGATGGTTCTTCAAATATAAAAGGTGTCGTCTTAGACATAGTCTTAATATCACCCACGGGTGAAAAGACACGCAAGCTATCAAGTGTTATCCTATAACTAACAATGAAGTAGAGTACGAAGCTGTTATTGCAGGGCTTGANTGGAAGGTAGTGCAAATACCTAGAGAGGAAAATGCAGAAGCAGATGCATTAGCTAACCTCGTTGTAGTCACGGAAGTAACGAACAAAGAAAATACAATTATCGTTCAACTATTTCATTCAATAATAGACCAGGACAGGAGTGAGGTAACTTTCAACAACCTAACCTGGGGCTGGAGAAACGAAATTCTTAATTTTTTGCAGAATGGCACCTTACCTGAAGACAGGAAAGCAGCTCAAGCACTTTGACGCAAAGTTGCACGGTACTGCCTTATTCACAACTCGCTTTATCACAAGATGTTAGGAGGACCCCTAGCTAAATGCCTCGAACCTAACCAAACATAATTTGTGATGAAATAAGTCCACAAAAGACACTGTGGAAATCACTCAGGGGAGAGATCCTTAGTGAAACACTAATCAGAGCTGGATACTATTTGCCTAAGATGGAAGAAGAATCCGAGAACTTCGTATCCAAATGTGACAGATGCCAAAGGTTTGCCAATAACATGCATCGACCAGCAAATCACGAAATTCTTCAAAAGTTGGCAAATCAAGCGGATCACTTCAACGCCGTACCACCCCGTGGCTAATGGTCAAGCTGAATCAACCAATAAGGTCATCATCAACAATCCAAACAAGCGGCTGGATAAATCCAAAGGAAACTAGCTTGATGAGTTACCAGCGGTACTATGGGCATACAGAACTACTTCAAAAATAGCTACGCGAGAATCTCATTCGCACTTGTTTATGCCTCAGAAGCCTTAATACCTGTGGATATTAGTGAACCAATCATAAGGTTCTCAACAGCCATGGAGGGAGAAAATGACAATGAATTGATGACCAACCTGGACCTGCTCGAACCACAGAGAGAAGCAGCATTGATACGGATGGAAGCTCAAAAACAAATCANATCCGAAAGGGACACGTGGTATGAGCATTAAATGAAAGTGACAAACGACGCCTATGGTGCGGAGAAGGATACAATTATTGGATGAAAAACGGCTGCAAAATATTCCCTAAATAAATGAATATCCACTTACCAAATATTAATCGTTAAATATATAGTAAGTGGGGGGACTATATTAAAAAGAGTTTCACACGTAAGCCAGCTTTTGACAACGCAGCCAGTCACGTGGGCACAGGAAAATGTGACAGCTGGATGAGATTCTTTGAAGAGGTACTGTACAAAGAGACACGATTCTGTAAACCCTCGAGCTTATCAGCCACGGGAAACTCAACTTGATCAAAACACGAGGGAGTCACAGTCAGAATGAATCTAGACAAATCCACGGGCAGATTCAAAGACCCACAATTGGTTACTCGAACGTTATGTAACTGTAACCCAATTATCGTTATCCTTTGTAATGCCTCGTTAATGTCATAATTAGTCATTAATCAGCAACCATAGCAAGAGTTGTACGTTATAGGAATCTCCTATATAAGGGAAGGGAATACAACTTGTAAAGGCATCTGATTCTCGAATATAATTGACTTCGCTTTTCTATTTCTGCTATATTATCTGTTATTCATTTTTCTCTATTTCCTTAATTATCAGTAACCCATGTTCATCTTAAAAATAAGCTTTAGTCAAAGGGTCTAATTCTTTTGTTAAATAGTGTTGGCCTGGGGGTATCCCTTGTTGTTGATATTGTGTACTGGAACACTTACTGTGTGAGTTCATTCGTGTGGAAATTTATGAGATGAAAATGTATGTATTGCCCCTTTGTTTTCCTTATGTCTATTGGTTGTTAAAATCATGTTAGGACACCTGCACACGCATACACGTAGTTAAGTACTATTAATGGATTCAGGACTCCTTTTTGTTGTCAAATATAGATACTCTTGTTGTGCTTATTGTATGGGTGGGAATGACCCAATTGGCACGTGAGTCGTCCGTGCAGTTAGTACTCGAATGAGGGCGCAAGTTGCCAAGTGTTAGGGTTCGGATACTGGGACCGTAAATGATAATTAATCTGAGGTTCGGAACCTCATGGAGATGACTATGAATTTGATGTAGAAATTGTTGAAGTTGTTGAGTCATTACATGCTCGTGTTGTATATTTACATGCCGGGTTTATCTGTGTTCTATTCAGTCTTTGTGTTGCTTCATGGCTTCCACTGATACTTATTGTTTTCCTTCATTATCGAATTCACTGTCTTGTTAGCTATATTGCGTAGCCTTTATGTGTACATCATTATTTACCTGATTCCTATATTGATACTTGTTCAATTTTTATTAGACCAGTGGGTGTCTTGACTACTCCTCGTCCCTACTTCATCGAGGTTAGTCTTGATACTTACTGGGCACCGCTGTGGTATGCTGATACTACTCTTCTGCACATTTTAGTGCAGATTCCAGGTTTTTGAATAGCCGGCCGACTGATTGATAGTAGCGCGGCTGCTGTTGTGGAGACTCAAGGTAAAACCGCTTCAGCGTTCACGGTTTCGGAGTCACCATCTTATATTTTTGTTTGCATTGGTGCACTTATTTTCTGAACAATGGTATTTTTAGGAGTTTTAATGTAAATTCTTAAAAGCTTATGACTTGTACTTACGGGTTTTGGGAATATAAAATGTGTAAAGAATTATTCATTTCAGAAAAGTATTAGATTCTATTTATTATTGTTGTTATCCCTGGATATTAGGCTTACCTAGTCCGTAAGACTAGGTTCCATTACGATACCCAACGGAGGGAAATTTGGGTCGTGACATTAACCCCATTCCCTTTGATGATCTTTCAACTGCCTCTCTAGATAAGCCTTTTGTAAGTGGACCTGACACGTTATCTCTTGACGTTACGTAGTCAATTGTGATAACACCACTAGAGAGTAGTTACCTAACGGTATTATGTTCCCGTCCTATATGACGAGATTTTCTGTTATA
Organism: Nicotiana knightiana; assembly: GCA_005239525.1. Taxonomy (NCBI): domain Eukaryota; kingdom Viridiplantae; phylum Streptophyta; class Magnoliopsida; order Solanales; family Solanaceae; genus Nicotiana; species Nicotiana knightiana. The sequence goes on from ML431175.1 coordinate 9,113, forward strand.
CATAACGCTCTCTGCCCTGCCTATTGTCGCTTGACTATCACAATGTGTACAAATAAGTGCCAAAGGTTTGGGCCAAAATGGAATATCTTCCAAGAAATTTCGGAGCCATTTAGCTTATTCATCGGCCTTATCTAAAGCTATGAATTCAAATTCCATTGTAGAACAGGTGATGCACGTTTGTTTGGATGATTTCCAAGACACTACTCCACCCCCAATTGTGAAAACATATCCACTCGTGGATTTGACTTCAGATGATCCGATGATCCAATTTGTATCACTATTTTGAAGTCCGGTACAAGTTCGATATGATTTATATGTGTTATCTGTGAAATTTGGTAAGAAACAGACATACTTTGGCGTGTTCGTACCTTAAATGCAAAGCTTAATGCTTATAGAAGTTTGAAGATTTTTCATGAATTTTTAGTTTAATTCATCGTGTTAGTGTTGTTTTATGTGGTTTGAAACCTCGAGCGAGTCCTTGTTAGGTTATATGACTTGTGTATGTGGTTGGACGGGGTCCCGAGGGGGGCCTCGGGTACGTTTAGGATGGTCATTGGGTGTTCTCTGAACTTGGGAGACATCTGAACCATTGTTGGTTCTGGTGTCTCGCACCTGCGATGGACCTTCAGCAGGTGCGGCGAGGAGTTCACAGGTGCGGAACTTATCCCAAACCTCCAATCCTCGCAGGTGCGGTTAGTTTTTCGCAGATGCGGAGCTGCAGGTGCGGCCATTTTACCGCCGGTGTGACCCCAGGCTTTTTAGTGGGTTTTCGCACCTGCGATGGTAGTTCCGCAGGTGCGATCCCAGGGGCAGAACCGAGGGTTTATGTTATTTTCACCATTTTCGAATTGGGGAGCTCGGGAGAGGCAATTTTTGGAGGCTTTTCCACCTAGGTAATTTTGGTAAGTGATTTCTATCCATTATAGACCAATTTCCATGTTTCCAATCTTAAATCCAACCTTTAATTTCGAAAATTTTGGGTATAAAATGGGATAAACTTCATAGACCGAATTATTGAGTTTTGATTGGGTTTTTGGCCTCCAACTTGAGAGATTTTCATATGTTTAGACTCGTGGGTGAATGGGTATCAAGAAAATATAATTTTTACCCGATTCCGAGACATGGGCCCTGGAAACTTTTTGGGCAATTTTCCTAATTTCGCGTTTTAGCTTCGAATTTATTTGTTAAACTAGTTGCTTGTAGTATTATTTACACAATGCTATTGATTTGAGTACATTTGGGCCATTGGGAGTCAGATACTCGTGGCAAGAACGTGATTTCAAGTTTGTTTTGAGCGGTTGAGGTAAGTATCTTGCCTAACCTTGTGTGGGGGAATTACCCCTTAGGATTT
>ML431176.1:0-41567 GCA_005239525.1 Nicotiana knightiana
TTATAAATGCTTTCTTTCTGCTGTATATCGCCGATGTGGGACAGAGAGACTGTCATTCTGCAAGATTCGGAATTGAGTCAGTCTTATGAATGCTGAGATTAATAGGATTTCGTTTATGTGTAGATTTCAGAAATTCCCCAAGACGAGAAAGGGACGAAAGCAAGTACATGTCTACCTACTGTTACTAAACTAATATCTTCCCCTTCTTTTTTTCTGATTTCCTCTATGACATGACAGCAAACTTTACTTTTGATATTCAGAAGTTAAATTTTCAAATAGAATGATTTTTATATATATATTGTAAATTCTCTATGTTCAGATTAATGAAAATTTTATGAGAAAAAAAGCCGCTTGGGCTGTACAATTTGCAGCTGAAGTTACCATATGAGATTTCATGCTGCATAGAAAAATGATAGATCTGGAAGGGGAGCGTTGGCGTAATCGCCATGTGACCAGGAGGTCACGTGCTCAAGCCGTGAAAACAACCTCTTGCAGAAATGCAGGGTAAGGCCACGTACAATAGACCCTTGTGACCCGGCCCTTCCACGGACCCCGTGCATAGCGGGAGCTTAGTGCGCCGGGCTGCCCCTTTTCTTTTTTATAGAAAAATGATGATATGCCTCCTATAGAGGCAATCATCACAACCCTGAAGGTAAGACTTGAGGACTTAAAGCTTGCCGGATTAGAGGTACATACAACTTTAGCACTTGGAATTCTGTTGAGGAATTACATATATGCTACCTTGTTTAAGTCTGGTAAAGGTGTTTCTTCTATAAATTCTTGTTCGGAAGATTGGTTAAAGATTGCAAAGCTGCAGGATGACAACAATGCTCTAAATTAAAGAAGCTGCCTGCTTTTGGTTGATGACCTGCAAACAAAAACCAAGGTCTGATGAAACATATATATATATAGATAGGTCAGATTTGCTTATGGTCCATCAATTTGTGATATCAATAGGAGCATACTCTCATGTTAGCCGCCACTATCAATATTTTCATGTAAGCGTATATCTATACTCTTTCTGCAGCAAGAGGACAATACAATGCACACACAAGCAGTTTCAAAGCTGAAAAACTAACAAAACCTGTCGATGAGCTTGAGAAAGTTTTATTGGCTGATGGAGCTGTGCCAAATGCTGTACAAGAATACCGAAGAAAAGTTCAAGAATAAATATACGTGGATATCAACTCTCTACCTCTACTTTATTGATAGCTTCTTATTTGTTTTCTTTTGTTATCTGTGTCTTTATTTTTCGTAAAGCTTAATACATGCATTATTTTAGGTCTAAGTATTGCAGTTCCATATGAGTAAAGTATTCTGAATCGTGAGCGAGCACATGCAGAGATATCTGCAGATAGAGTAGCTGTTGTATTTGTAAACGACCGGAATGATGACAATGAGCCATAACCAGGCAAGCAAAAAGCGTATTGTTAGATATGTGTATTCTTTTTCCTTTACCAGAATTTTTTTCCCACTGAGTTTTATTTTAGTTAAAGTTTTAGCGGGGCACATTATCTGTTGAATAGGCATTCCAGGGGAGTGTTATAAATAGAATTTTATTTAAGATGAATATCTATATTTTAGAGAGATTTTAGGAATTGTAGTTGGTAGCTAAGTCACTTTTTCCCTATAAATAGAGGAGTCATATTTTATTGTAATTCATCTCAAATCAATAAAAAATTTCTCTCTTTCTTTGCAATATCCTTCTTTATTGTTTTATTTCAATAAGTTAGTTGAAGATGAAATTAAAATAAAAACGGATTCAATTCATTTTAATATACTACGCGTAGCCATTTTTTAAGACGCTTCCCAACTGATACCACTCTTCTCCTTCTGTGCTGGAACCTGCTCTTCTCGAGCTAACATGTAAGTTCCCCTTTTATTTTTGTCCTCAGTTAGCTCCATTCCTTGCATTTAATAGTATCATTTTATTTAACGTATCCCTAAAATCTGATGGATTTTTGAGTTAATTTAATGGTAAAGTTTGCGTACACTCTATCCTCCCCAGACCTCACCCGTGGGAATACTTAATTTCTTGTTGTTGTTGTTGTTGTTGTAGTATCTGTAGTAGCTTCTATGTACCAATCTCTTCACTTAATCAAGAATCTGATTACTATTTTTATTCGCGATTTTAGTATTTAAGTTTGAAAACCAACAAAGTTTTGAACTGTTAAGGATATAGTTGAAACAAGCTAAGAGCTCCAAACTGTGCACCTAAGTCTTAAGCCCAAGTTCTGTATTTAGAGCTACGAATGGACATGTTTCTGAGCGAAAAGCTCATGAAACTAGAAGTATTACAATATAACCAAAAGTGTTTGTAAGAAGTAATTTCTTCTCAAATGTATTGCTATCCCAAAACACTGCCAATATATGTTTACATTCCCACAAGTCAAAGCCTTGTATACAAATGTTCGAATACTCACTTATCCTGCAGAAGAGGAAATAAGTTTTAGCCTCAATTAGTGGCAGCCCGGTACACAAAGCATCCCGCATTTATGCAGGGTCCGGGAAAGGCCGCACCCCAAGGGGTGTGATGTAGACAGCCTAACCTAATGCAAGCATTAGACTACTTCCACGGCTCAAACCCGTGACATAGATCACACAGAGTTAAAGTTGTCTCCGTTGCTCCAAGGATCCCTTCAAGTTATAGCCTCAATTAGAGCTAATATTTTTCTTAAGAATATCAACCAGCCACACTATTATATCGGAGGTTTCTTGTTTACGGATAGCAAAGAAGAGCATTCCTTTATCAGAAGCGGTGACGCCTTTTCAAAAGTTTTGATTATGTCTTCCGTTCAAGGAGAGAGTTCGGTTGGACTGTTTAGATGTATGCTTGCTTGAACTATGAGAAAGCATTTGCAAGATCAGTTATTTGCATGGTGTGATCTAGAGCTAAGGCATAAGGTTTAACTTATTTCAATTGCAGTTGATTGTGAATACGAACTTGTGTTTCACAGGGTTTGAAGTAATTATACCATCACAAATGCCTCATAGAACTCGGCCTATGAAAGCGCTTCTGTGGTTTACCGGACTTAATGTCGTTTTGGTCTCAACAATAACTCCTGTCTATGATTTTGTATGCTTCCATCCTTATTGGGAAAGAAAAGTAAGTCACTTATTTTGATTGTATTCCTGTTCTTCCATTCAGTAGTCAATGGCTTACTTTACATCTTTTACATTTCAGCCTTGGTTATGCATCTTCTTGCCATGCTATTGTCTCTGATGGAAAATTCTTTGCAAATCACATAACCTCTCAATGGTTATGCTTGTCTTAATGAACCTTACCGTTGTCATCAACTTGTTGTGGCTTCGTTTAGCGGGTTATATATTGGTTACTCAGAGAACTTGCTCTGTTTAGGCCACCACTATCCAGTTCGGTGTTTCTATTGCCTGCTAAAAGTGAACTTGAATGGAGTTAGTTTGTACTTTTGCCGTTTTCAGTAACCAAGTGTAACTCAAGTCTGATTTATGTCCTCTACAACGCTCTACTGCAATCTAACTGGTAACTTACTTTCGTCATCTATGACAGAGAGAATGTCAGCATCAGGAAGATGAAGCAGCGTTGAGAGGTTAGCATCACCCGAGTTTGGGGATTCTGTTTATTGTAACTTGGTCATAAGACAAACGAACTTATAGAGGAAGTTGAACCTAATCTGCTTCTGGTTTTATTGTGTACCCGAGTTTCTTCTGTTTCATTGGTAATTATTTAGCTGAGTACAAGTAGTAAGAATTACAATCGGAAGGAAAGAAATACAAAGATGATATTAGCTGACCTTTTCTTTTCAAAGAGACTTCTGTTTGAGGAACCTCTGTTGCTCCAGATTCTTTGGTTGCCAAACCCTGGATTTGGGTGTAATAAGAGTAGCATGATCTGAAGAAGGCTGCATTGCATCATATCTAGAAAATGACACTAAAACATTATATTTCAAGATCAATCTATATAGACTAGTGTTCTTGTGCTTTATGTGATAATGCAGCACCATTGCCCAGTTCTTGTCACAAGAGATTGGAGGATTTTGTTTCTTTTAGTATATTTTTTTTCGTTTTGGTCTCTTGGCCTCTCTTCTTATAAGTCGTCAAAGACATTGAAGTTACTGTCAGCCCAATTTTCCTTTTTTTATTTCTTTCTCAGCAGGGATAGAAGAATGGGGTATTATCACTTTTAGCCCGAAAAAGTTTATAAAATTTGTATATAACATATAGAATGTATATATATACAAATTTTTTATATTTTTTCGACTATTATTTTCACAACGACTATTCAGTGTCATTTTTTCAAGATATTTATTGTCTTATAAGAAAACTTAAAAGAAGTTCATATAAAGATTTGGAACGTGGTTCCCTGATTGCACCCAAAAGTTGCTAGAATTTGTTTGTGGGTGATTTTGGGTTTGATATGCACCCTATGAGAAAGGCATACAAGTTCAGTTTGGTACATCTACTTTTCCTCCGCCTAAATGAATTTTTTGATTATGTTCCCCCGATTCTTTTCGGAAAAATTCAAAAATAGATAGATTTACAAGTGGTCATTCAAAAATAGTCACAGTTTCAAAAGTAATTGAACTTTAGCCACTTTTTATGTAAAGATAAATCTGAACAAAAATACTGTTCAAAATCCGGAAAATAATCTAGCATAACATATTGGAATTGCAGTATCTAAAACTCCAGTATATTAATATTCCAGCATAATATACTGGAGTTCCAGTATAATATATCGGTCCAGCATAATATGTTGGAAGTTCATACACAGGTACTCCAATCTCCAGTATATTATGCTGGAACTTTTCGTGTGTTGGAGTTCCAGCATCATATGGTGGAAGTTCATACACAGGTGCACCGATATCCAGTATATTATGCTGGAACTTTCCGTATTGCAGTAAAATAATGGCTATTTTTTAATGACTTTGCAAACGCTGACTATTTTTGAATGACCAGTCCAAAACTTAGCCCGTGCTATTTTTACGAGTTTTACTTGTTTGGATTAAGCATTAATCCACTATACGTTTTTTTATTCTGTCTTTAGTTAAAAGTGGAGGAAATTTTCACTTTTATGCACATATTTTCTTTTTGGAACTATTAGTAATATGCAAATAGCATCATAAAGATAATATCCTAATTAACTAGTAGAATCAAATTTGTTACAAGAGCATAATTTATTGAATTTTTGTTCAACTCCTTCTAAACATGAAAATAGCTTTCATTTGCTTTTTTCATGCATTGCTCTGGTGAAAGACATGAGATTACTCAAGCTTTCACAAGTATTTACGCTGATGAATTGTTTTATCTCTGATCACGCCCAACTATGCCTTATAAAAAGGATTAAGCGGTTGTTGTAAATATAATCCGGGTATTTAGCTCAAAGTCAAATCCTACAGGGAATTAACCTATCAATTGCTTTTGCCAAACTCACTAAATTATCCGTAATCAACTTCCCAGATGTTTTGAATAACAATTGGTGATATTTCTACTAACTATGACTGAATAAGATTAATCAAACTAAGAGCTAACTAACACTGAGTTGTATACAAATAAGAGAAGGGTCTAAGGTTGTGATTTCCCATACTGATGGACTCCCTTCCTGTTATGTGTCATATAGTTTCTTTACTAGGTTAGAAATTAGGGAGTAAAAATATTTGAAGGGCTGTTGGGCCATTAGGCTGAGCTTCAGGAGTGTTTGGGGCATGAACTTGACCGAATTGGGCCTGTTCTTGATGGGTTCATTTGCAGAGGCAAGATTTGGCTTAATTTGTTATTTTCTTTCTTCCTAAAATTCTATGGGCTCCTGAATTGATAAATTTATACATGATAAAACAATATTAAGTAGATAATTTAAAGTAGTAACAATACTAATTGCAATAATATTAATAATGATATAATAATAATAATAATAATAATAATAATAATAATAATAATAATAATAATAATAATAATAATAATAATAATATCAATAAGAATAACAATAACACAAAAAGTAGTATAGTAGTAGTAGTAACAATAATAATAAAGTGGTAGTAGTAGTAGCATTAATAATACTAGTAATAATGATATTAAGTAAATAAAAATAATAATTAGGTCTAGTTTGTGCTAAAAATGGTAAAATGACTATTCTTACATTATTAGTGATATTAGAAGCTTAAATGAATAATTTGGAAGAAAGAAGGGACAAAATTGGGTGTCAACAATGACCTCAATAAGTATCTTGGCCATAGCCGAGATCGAGCCAATGATTAGTCTATATGGTGGAACGCCTGTCGTGAAACTAAAGGGGAATGACGAAAAACATAATCAAGAGAGAACCCACTGGTTAAAGACCGTTGGACAAACGGGAACATGAGAAGTATAAATAAGAGGTAAGAAGACAAGATCAAGGAGGAAAAAAAGGGAAGACTGGATTAGAAAATAGAGAGAGAATTTCTATCAAAGGGTACAGATAAGATCTGGGCCGAAAACCCTAAGAGCCTCTGCAATTGATTCAACAACAATTGATCCAGTACTTATCAAGAAGTATTCTTCCTTCCTTCATTCTTGTAAGTGTAGAGAAACGCATCAAATATGTAAGCTTATCATTCATGTTTGGTGTCTTTTTGTAAATACCACAAGAGCTATATAAACTTGATTTCGTTCGATGTTCATGTTCACTATGGTTTGATCTAGAGTCAATTATGTTTGGTTAGGATTTACCCTCCATCTTCATCATCAGTAGGTTTAACAAAAAGTTTGATATATTGTTTGTGCAAAAAATTTGGCGCCGTCTGTGGGGATTTCCTAATCGAAATTCTAGTTCCCTCTAGATCCAAAACCAACCAAGAATATGTATAGAAGACAAATAGTTAAAACAACCAATCTAATCTGGGTTAGATCTTCGTGTGACAATAAGTTGGGCTCGTTATATACATGGTGGAAGCGGAATCACGGCCACCATGCGCTTGGCATGACCGCAAACCTGTTCGACGAATTCGTCTTACTTACCGGCCTGCCCTTCCACCTCTTAGTAAGGGATAATACCCTGTTGTGCGATCCCTCGAAATAGTGGGCACACCCTGCCCCATCTTCGTACCCGTATGTATTGGGTGATTTGTGAACAGAGTATGACACTTTTTCCTTATTCATTCTTATCTAACGGATTTGGATCAGGACTCGGCCTCAATATCCCAACGAGTAAATGTGCATCCAACGAGTAAATCAGGACTAGTTGTGCTGTCTACAGATCAGGTCCTTTATCTGGTTCTTCATATAAAAGTTTGTTAGATCATCAAAACAGAATACAACCGTCAATAATGAAGTGAACTCATTACTTTAGCCCAATTAAATGGGCTAGCCCAATGGATTAAGACTTACTTATGTGATCCATATATATGTTGGACTTATATAACTAATCCAATTATATTAGCCCAATAAATTTATTTGAACTAATATATCTTGAATTTAAAATATAGTTCAATTTATTTTACGGATTTAATTTAATAAAATTTATAAGCCTACACAAGTGTAATTGTTACTCGAATTTTAGGGTAAACACTTAATTCCTTTAAACTTTTAAATATAGGAAACAATAGCTCTTTCCCATTTTGAATGAACTAGAGAACCTCCTTAGCTAACATTTTCCATACTTTAGAATTATGCTTGAATCCCCGAAAGGTTGAGAAAACCAAAAAGCAAAAAAAAAGAGTTGAAGAGTCTGTCAGACAGCCATTAGACCATCTCAACACCCATGGTTAGGGGCTGAGAACGATCATCTACGGCACCATGACTCGAGGGCCGTGGGAGCTGTTAATTACGCTCTGATCTAATGGCCATGTCTCATCAACCAGACTTGGTTTTTTGTCTCCTTAGAACTCAAGGATACAGTGGTACGAGCCTATAGAACAGATCCTGTTCAAGTAAGGTCGTGAACTTAGTATTCGTTATCTTTGCTTATAAAAGACTTCTTTTTTCTCTATATTGTCGATGTGGGGTGGAAAGAGTGTCGTTCTAAAGAGGTGGAATTGAGTCAGTCTTACTGTTGTGAGATTAAAAGGTTTTCTTTTACGACTATTTCGAAATGAAAGCAGACCGTTTGGTGTTTAACAATTTCTATAGAATATTGTTATCCCCTTCCTTTTAAATGGATACTCCAATATTAATGTAATTTCATATTTATTGCAAATGAGAGGTCCAACTAAAAAAGACGAGATCGATAGGAAAAGAGAGCAGACTAACCGCTCTAGATTATTTTGGTTTGTCAAATTTTCTCTAAATATGCAGCCTGGATATTCTTATCATGTGGACATCAAATTTCTTATATGGATATACACAGGTATGGAGAAGTTAAGTCTCTTGCTTTGTTGATAAAGAGTGTAAAGGTATCTCTTTGAGAAACTAAAGAAACCAATTTTTTAAATAAAATGTAAAAAATGAATTCGTCAAAGTTTAGTAGCACCTACAAGGCTACAACTATTAGTAGACGAAATATATAGTACTAGTTTACTAGGCGACATAAATTACATATTTATTATACAAATATTATATATTCACTGATTAATTTTAATTTAATCAGTTAAGTGATAGACTATTTTGATTAATTCTTCGTATAAAAATTTTGGCTGAGCTAATTGAATAACATGCTTACCCTAATGGGGTCAATAGGCAATCATGAAAGCCCATGGCTTAATAGGCTATTATGAAGGCTCATGGCTTAGACCGGTGACCTCCGTCACATTTTGAAGGGGTGTCCAACTAAGATGGCTCAATTTGTCGAGTCTATGTCACAATTTATGAAAGCAGAGGCTTGCATCTGCGCGGCACCTACCTAATTCTAAGGTAAAAATTTTACGGGGTGCCATATTTAGTTTTCCCAATTTAATCTGTACATATTTTTAAAATAAATAAATAAATGATACCCACTATTTAGCTAACTTCAAATATCGCTTTCTTCTTCGCTGTTGCTTCTTCTCCTCTTCCTCCTCCTCCTTCGCCGCCTTTCTCCTTCTTCTTCTCATTATCTTCCTCCTCCTCCTCCTTCTTTTTCTTCTCTTTTTTCTTCATCTTCTTCTCCTTCTCCTGCGTCTCCTTCTCCTTCTCCTTCTTTCTTATTTTAGAACCGCGATTCAAACTTCAAAGTGGTACATGTATATCGTAGTGAAAAAATTGAAACTGGCATTTTTTAATCTAGAGAAAGCTTGCTCGATGGTGACCTGCTGAAATTGATGAAACAAGCGTCTTGTGAGATAGAAGAACTTTAGATTCGATTATAAACTTTCATTGAAGAGATAGAAAAATTTTAGATCCAATTTTGAAGTTATATTGAAGAGATAGAAGAAATTCATATCTCGATTCTAAAGTTGCATTGAGGAGATATAGAAGAACTTTAGAACCGATTCCGAAATCGATGATACAAGCATCTTGTGAGATAAAAGAACTTTAGATTCGATTCTAAACTTGCATTGAAGAGATAGAAAACTTTCAGATCCAATTCTGGAGTTATATTGAAGAGATAGAAGAAATTCATATCCCGATTCTAAAGTTGCATTGAGGAGATATAGAAGAACTTCAAAACCGATTCCGAAACTCAAAATTTCTAACTTCATATGCAGATTCGGAAGTGTGTTCCAAAGTGGGTAGATTTTATAAATTTGTTAGTGCAATGCATGTATGACTTTAGTGGTAGTCCCAAATTAGATTGTCACGGCCCAAAATTCAACTAGTTGTGATGGAGTTTAACCGAACCTGTTAGGTAAGCCCAATAACAATCAACACAGTCCAATAAAATAAAAGTGACCAACAAATGATACAACTGATTTCCATACAATAACCCAAGAACTGGTAGTACAAATCATGAGCTTCTAAGATTTAGAATTTACAAAGCCGGTACGAAATAAATACATCATATGTTCAAAATATACATAAACAGATTTGCAAATCTAAAGCTACCAAGGACAAGTGACATCTATAATCGGAACACATGTACGTCTTTAACGCCAGCTCCCGCCGTACACAGCAACATCAGCTCTAAAATCTTCACGCAAGGTGAAGAAGTATAGTATGAGTACAACCGACCTCATATACCCAGTAAGTATCTTGACTAACCTCGGTGAAGTAGTGACGAGGCTTTTTAGTTAAAAGATACTCACTGATATAACTTGTGTAGTAGAATTCGCAATAGAAATAATACTAACATAACAGAGAAGGGTACATGATTAAATATGCGAAACAGTAAATGATTACAAGAAGAAATTACGATTAATATATCTCAATATCACAACCAATCCTTTACTTAAAACAATGACCATAAAACCAGGATAGAAAATCCAGAACTTTTATAGTGTGAAAAATGTACTCAAGATATCAAATCAAATGACACGACAACACATTTATCTCATCCTCACCAAATATATGAATGTGTCTCAAATCGAATGTCACTGCAACATCCTTCATGCATTTATCTCTTCCTCACCAAGCATGCGTATAACAATATCAACCGGGTGAATAAAATCCCAATAATGATAGCGACAAAGTGATAAGTACACGGTAGCAATAACGAACAAGATAGTGCATATGGACAATGATAACAGACTAGGTGGGAGGCATAGAGGTAATGATAGCAATTTAGATAGGAGAACATAAATCTCACTAACTAACATAGGAGAAGATTTATACGAAAGTGCAATAAATGAGAAGAGCATAGATGTAGATATAACAAACAAGAAGAAAAACATGATTTGTATAAGCTGAACAAATAAAAAGCATGGATAACTAACATGGTAGACTGTTTATAAGAAAGTGCAATAAATAAGAAATGTCATAGGTGTAGATACAACAAACAAGAAGAAAAATATGATATTTACAAGTTAAACATAAAAAGGCATGGATAATACAACAACAATTGAGGTAGAGGACACAAACAGAACAACAACGACAAGTCACATATAAAACATAGGTGCAACAGTAACAACTCAAAATAAGGCATAAATGTGTACACAGAAAAGTTTATCATAATATAATGCATGTCTCTCGTCCTTGCCTACACGAAAATACTCTTCGTGTCATGAACACATGATAATATAATAATAATGGCATGGCATTACACTTTGTACTTTTACTCTTGTCCTCACATGATAATATAAATAAAATATCACGGCATCACCCTTCGTGCTTTACTCTCCTCCTCACACGATAATGTATATGAAATGGCATGACATCACCCTCCGTGTTTTACACTCTTCCTCACATGATAATGTATATGAAATGGCACGGCATCACTCTTCATGCTTTATATTCTTCATCACCCATCACATGTATATCAACAACAAACAAGGTATAAAGCGTGAATAAAATCAAGGAGAGTGATTAAGCGAATATTCCAAATGAACATTAATCACATCTTTCAAGCCTATAATAATTCAATAAACCTCAAGAACCTTATTGTTCAAGTATCTCGACAAATCTCAAAAGAAATCTTCACTTCAAGTGTGGAAGCCAACTATCTCAATAATAATGGTCGTAGCAATGTATTTGTGATTAAATGTTGTGATGACCGAGTTTAGCACATCAATAGTTTTTCCAAAATCCATCAATTTTTAATCAAGTTATAATAAGCTAAATCATAGTTTTTAACATTTAAATTCATATTCATATTAATGTAGAAGTCAAGAAAAACATGAAGCAAGAAGTTCACATACTCCAACAAGGTATAAATAATTGTATAATCTATCCCCAAGCATGATTAAGGCACATGCATATACGCCAGTCACCTCATATATGCATCACCCACGCATGTAGCAAACAATAACAACTAATAGAAAAATTTTTACCGACAAAGTTAGGCAAGATACTTACCTCAAACAAGCCAAATTGATATACTAGAAGTGCCATCCCACTCAAATCGACCTCTAAACAACTTGAAACTAGCCAAAAACAACTCAAAATAATCGAATAATGCCATAGAGAACAAACCCAAACGATAAAGGATAGATCTTTAATCAAGTACTCAAAGTCAATCAGAAAGTCAAACCCGTGCTTGCATCTCGAAATCCGACAAAATTCACAAATTTTGATAACCCATTTAAATACGAGTCCAACCATACTAATTTCACTCAAATTCGACTCCAAATTAATGTTCAAAACATAATTAATTGCTTTAGGAAAGTTTAAAAAAAAATCCCCAATTTCTCTTTTGAAATCATCAATCATATGCCAAAATCAAAGATGGAATCACAGAATATAATCAAAATCGAGTAGGAAACACTTGTCCAAATCCATGTGGTAAGAATCGCCTCCAAAATCGCCCAAACCCGAGCTCCATAACTCAAAATGTGATAAAATGAGCTCAAGCTCCGAAATAGAGTACTTATATTGTCACGACCCAAAAACCAACCCGGTCGTGATGGCGCCTATCGTGGAACTAGGCAAGCCTACACTTTTAACCAATTCTCTTTCTATCATAAAAATATTTAAGTATTGACGTTTTTCCATCTGAGAGACCGAAATAAAAGATAAAAATAAAATTCAAAATACTGTAAAAAAAAAGAAGAGAAATACAAAAACATGGTGTCACTAAGTCATGAGCCATACTAAACTGTGCCAAAATATATCAAGACAAAGAAATGTCTGAGAAATAACTAACAAAATACACAAAGAAGATACGGAAGGAGAAAGGCGGGTCTGTGATCGCCAAGCAACTACCTCTCTCTCTCTGAAGATGAACCGCAACAAAGATCAGCTGGCACTAACGTGACCTGAGATACCTGAATCTGCACACAAAGTGCAGGGGGTAACGTGAGTACACCAACTCAGTAAGTAAGAAGCCCAAACTGTGGGCTGATAGGTACTGACAGACCAAACCTCCACATTTATGACAGAATCAATGAACATAAATTTAGGCATGCTTACAGTTGACTAGACAGCACAAAGTGATAAGACAAATACAGTTCCGAACAATTTAACATATATAACTCAACGTATTTTACATGTCAATGCATCAACAGTATGAAATGCACAATGTGTTCCCACTCTCAAATACTCGTCCACTCCGTATTGTATATGGCTCGCATGGCCCAGGGAAGATCCATCCCAGAATATATACATATAAGACAGAAGTCACTCAATACTAAGGAAGACCGATCCAGCCCTATGGAGAAGATCCATCTCCAGGTGATGATACACCTCACAACCACTCAGTACTTGTGATGACCCAAAAAGTCATCTCTCATTTTTTATAAGTCAAAACGATGTTCCGAGGTCTTGAAAACCTCCTTTTATCACCTCATTTTGCGTGCGCAATCCGGGCATATAGCCGGGAAGCTTTTATATGAAAAACTAAGAAAAATACTAGTTTTGCCTTTAAAATTAAATTTAAGTTGACTTTGGTCAATATTTTGGGTAAACAGACCCGGACCCGTGATTTGGCGGTCCGGATGGTCTGTAGGAAAATATGGGACTTGGGCGTATGCCCGGAATTGAGTTCCGAGGTCCCAAGCCTGAGAAATGAATTTTTGAAATAAATTGTTTTACTGAAAATATAAGAGTTTTTGGAAATTTGGCTATATTTGAAATTTATGCTATCGGGCCCGTATTTTGGTTCTGGAGTCCGGTACAGGTTCAATATGATAATTATGATATGTCTGTAAAATTTGGTAAGGAAAGGAGGCCGTTTGACGTGATTGGACCCGTATTTGTAAAATTTGAAACTTTGAAAGTTTTGAGATGTTTCTTTGATTTCTATGCTCAATTCGTTGTTTAAGATGTTATTTTGGCAATTTGATCGCACGAGTAAGTCTTTAGGATATTTTTGAGGTTGTGTACATGTTTGGTTTGGAGCCCCGAGGGCTCAGGTGAGTTTCGGATAGGCGTCAGGGTGATTTTTACTTAGAAAATCTGGTGTCTTGTGGTTGTTGCTGGTGTCTAGGAAATTTACCCTATGCGAACGCATGGGTATCCATGCGAACGCAATGCACATGCGGGAAAGGGGTCTAGGTAACACCGTGCGAACGCATAGTACAGGGTGCGAACGTGGAGCATAGGAAAGTTACTCTACGCGAAAACACCCATGTAGTCGCGAACGCATAGAGTATGGGAGGCCTGGAACTGGGTAGCCTATAACGCTGTGCGAACGCGGCCTGGGGGATTAAGCCTATGCGAACACGGCCAAGGCTCGCGAATGCATAGAGTAAGTATCCAGTCTTCTTAAAATAGTAGCAAAAACGGGTTTTCTTCAACATTTCATAACTCTTTCATTAAAACTCGAACTTTGGCGATTTTTGAAGAGGAATTTCACCACAAAACCATAGATATGTGTTCTTAGACTCACTTTCTTCAATTTTCATTAACAGCCATTAGATTTCTAGGCATAAATCATGTTCTTAAGGGAAGAAAATTGGGGATTTGGGTAGGGTTAAGGCTTTTTGAATAATTGGGATTTAGACCTTATTTTGGGGTCGGATTCCGGAACTAATTATATATTCGGGCTCGTGGGTGAATGGGTGATCGGATTTTGGTCTGAACCTCGTATTTTGACCAAGCGGGCCCGGGGTCGATTTTTGACTTTTTGGGAAGAAGGATGGAAAACCTATAATTAAGCCTTGGGATTGAATTATTTAGCATTTATTGATGTTATTGAGTTGAATATGTCTAGATACAAGTGAATTGGAGTCGAATTCAAAAGGGAAAGCGGTAATTGAGGCTTTAGTTGGTCGTGGAATTTGAGGTAAATGTTTGTCTTAACCTTAGCTTGAGGGAATAGGTGTTGTGTCCTATTTGTTGTGTGTAAGTATCATGTTCAACGTATAGGTGAGGTGACGTGCACCTATACGTTGGTGTCGAGCATGCCCGTGAGTCGAATATTGTGATCTTAGCTGTTTTTTTGTTAAGTAATACTTGAGTTTCACTTTGTTGTTATCCATGTTGGTGGAATTTCCTTGATATTGAATAGTGTTGAGTATTACTTTCAGTCGAAGATTTTTATGTGAAGTTATGCACTAAGTGACATTGGATATAGCTGTTGACTCCCTTGCCGGAAGGTGATGGTTTATTTCCGTTTACTCCGTTATATTGTTCCTTGTTGGATTGCTATCATTTGATGTGTTTGGGCGAGGAAGAGTGTAAAAGCACGAAGGGTGATGTCGTGCCATGATATGAGAGATAATGCACGAAGGAACATGCCGTGCCAAGATATTATGAGGTAAAAGCACGAAGGGTGATTCCGTGACGAATATATTGATTCCGATGGTGAGGACGATAGTAAAAGCACGAAGGGTGATGCCGTGCACTTGTTTTCGTATTACTATTCTGTTGCTTAAATTGATATCTAAATTGTGCCTTACCTTGTTACTTTCATTATTTGATATTTCTTCCCCTCAGCATGTTCCCCTTTTCCCTTATACTTACTGTCTATTTCTCGTTGTATTATTTTTCTCCGTATATTATTAAACTGCACAGGTTGACTTTGGTTGTCGTGTCCTAGCCTCGTCACTACTTCGCCGCGGTTAGACTCGGCACTTACTCAGTACATGGGGTCGGTTGTACTGATGCTACACTCTGCACTTTTGTGCAGATCCTGGTGTAGGACCCTACGGACCATAGATCGAGGTTGCTGCCTTCAGTCCAATGGAGACCCCGAGGTAGTCCTTCAGGCGTCCGCAGGCCTTGGCGTCCCCTTCTACTTTATTTGTATTCTGTTCTAGATATTCTAGTAATATATGTATTTACTTTTGTTCAAACCCCTCATTTGTAGTATTCGTAGATAGTCCGTGAAATTGTGACACCAAGTTCTGGGAGTTGTTATTATGGATTGTGTTAATATTTAATTAAGTTGTTAGATTATATTTCTTCCGTACTTTTATTTCCGTTGATCTTGTATATCACCAACTATTTGACAAAAAAAATAAAGAGATAATGCAGAATAACCGGTAACGTTGGCTTGCCTAGCGGGTTCAATGTTAGGCGCCATCACAATCCCGACGGTGGAAAATCCGGGTCGTGACAGTATTGTATATGGCTCAACAGCCTAAGAAAGATCCATCCCAGAATACGTATACACATCACTGACATCAGTCGCCCAGTACCGAGGAAATAGGCCAATCCAACATCATGGAGAAGATCCATCTCCAAATATAAACACTTCGGACAAGATCCGTGTCCAGGGAAGATCCATCCCTTAAATATCACTGCTCTCACTGTGGGTGTGTTACAGACTCCGGAGGGGCTCCTACAGCCCAAGCGCTAACATAAGCCAGATCCAGGCGTAATCAATATAACATGATGCGGCGTGCAACCCGATCCTATATCTGTCACTCAATATCAGGCTCTCGGAATCACTCTCTAGTCTCGCTCACAAGGGCTCACAATGCATGAACTAGCCCGAATCAATGATATAATGTGCAAAACAACAATTACCGAGACTAAGACATGATATGATATGCAATGACAGGACTGAGTATATAATATCAATGAAACGCATGATATGACAACAATAAACGACCACTCGGGTGTCAACAACATCGACATGAAGCCTTAACATAATATTTAGCATGATTTCTAGCATGTTCGCATTTAAGATGACCACTGGGGTCTCAACAGTATCGGCGTGAGGCCTTAACATAATATCTAGCATGATTTCTAGCATGTTCGCATTTAAGACGATCACTGGGGTCTCAACAACATCGACGTGAAGCCTTAACATAGTATTTAGCATGATTTCTATCATGTTTTGCATTAATCACATTGATAGAAGCACATATATCAATAAAAACGAACCATTAAACGGTGTCATGGAATGAACCAGGTCACAAGTCTCACGGTGCACGCCCGCGCGCCCGTCATTTGGCGTGTGCGTCACCCAATTCTAATCACATAACACGTAACTCGGGGTTTTGAACCCTCAGAACCAAGTTTGGAAGCGTTACTTACCTCAATCAAGCCAAAACTCTACTCTGCAATGCCCTTGCTACTCGACTCGGCCACAAATCACCCCGAATCTAACAAAAATCAGTATTATATCATTAATATATGCCAAGGAACGAAGCCCACATCAAAATTATCAAATTACATCACAATTCCCGAAATTGGCCAAACCCGACCCCCGGTTCCACGTCTCGGAATCCGATAAAAATTGCAAAACTAGAATTATTACACTCTCACGAGTCCGTACATACCAAATAAATCAAAATCCGATAACAAACGGCCCCACAAATCCTCAAATCAAAGTCTCCAATTCCAAGCCCTAATCCCTCAATTTTAACCCTTAATTCCCATAATTTCATATCTAATCAGTTATGAATCATCATAGAATCTAGTATTGAGTTCAAAACCATTACCTCCAAATGGTGGAAAAATGATCAAATTTCGCGAAAGCAACCTTATATAGGTTTTGCCTAGAACTCTCTCACATGTGGCCCCAAACGCCGCACTTGCGGCGCCGCACCTGCGAAAAATCCATCGCAGGTGCGGTTTTCACTTAACCCAGGGAAGACCACTTTTGTGGTCAATATCCGCATCTGCGGTCTCGCTGGTGCGGTCCAATGTGCGCCCTGCGGAAATTGCCTCAGCCCCTCATTCTCTGCATCTGCAACATGCCTCATGCATCTGCGGCCTCGCACCTGCGGTCCCCAATCCACAGGTGTGGAAATGACAGGAATAGCAGCTACAACTGCTCAAACCAAGATCCAATCTTTCCGTTAACCATCCGAATTCATCCCGAAGCCCTCGGGACCTCAACCAAAAGTACCAACAAGTCCTATATCATCACCCTAACTTAGTCGAACCTTCGGAACACCCAAAACAACATCAAAACACCAAATTAATCCAAAATTCAAGCCTAAGGATTTTTAAACTTCCGAAATTCGCTAACGATGCCGAAACCACTCAAATCACGTTCGAATAACGTAAAATTTTGCACACACATCCCAAATGATAATACGAACCTATTCCAACTTCCGGAATTCCATTCCACCTCTGATAGCTAATTTTCCACTGCCAATCGGAAATTGTCAAAAATCCAATATCACCAATTCAAGCCTAATTCTACCATGAACCTCCGAATAACATTTTGAACATATTCCGAAGTCCCAAATCACCTAGTGAAGCTATCCGAACCATAAAAACCAAATTCCGAGATCATTTACCTATAAGCCAACTTCGGGTTGACTTTTCCAACTAATTAACCAACTTAAAAGACTAAGTGTCTTATTTCTCTCCACAATCACTCCGAACCCGAGGCAACCCCGACACGACACAAAAGAGCTGAACAACAAATAATGAAGCAGAAATGAAGAAAAATAGGGATAAACTCTCGAAACGACCGGCGGGGTCGTTACATATATGCACTATCCAGCGGTACTCTACGCGATATTGTACCCTCGCGATCTCGATGCACAGAAATGAACTCAACCAAAAAGATGCGCAACACTACCCCCGCGAACGCGATGAACACAAGCACCACAACTACGCAAACGCGCCCACAACCTCGCGAACGCGAAGACAGAGTCCCCAGCTCCCAGCTGAACAACAATCGCGAACCTTCACATGCGAACGCGATGAACAAACCCTTCGCGAATGAATTTGAGCTCTCGCGAACGCGATGAATAACAACCGGAAGCTCCCTAAAACTCTACGCAACCGCGTCTGCACCTTCGCGATCGCGCGAAGAAGGCCTAAAACACCAGAAATAGCAGAAAACCAGCTATGCCAAACATGTGGGAAAGGGTCTCAAATCAATCTGAAACTCACCCGAGTCACTCAGGACTCCGTCCGAACATGTTAACAAGTCCCAAAACATAACGCGAACCTACTCAAGGACTCAAATCACACATAATAACATCACAACCACAAATCGCACCTCAAATCAAACTTAATGAACTATTAAACTTTCAACTTCTAGAACTCGTGCCGAACCATATCAAATCAACTCTGAATGACTGCAAATTTTGTACAAAAGTTGAAAATGACATAACAAAACTATTACAACTCTCGGAACCAAAATCTGAATCTATTATCATTAAAGTCAACTTCTGGTCAAGCTTATGAGCTTTCCAAACCTCCAAATTGCCAACTTTCGCTAATTAGAACCAAAACCTTCTAGGGACATCCAGATGCAAATTCGGATATACGCCCAAGTCCAAAACTACCATCTGGACCTACCAGAACCATCAAAACTTGGATCTGAGGTCAATTACACAAAAGTCAAACTTGCTCAATTCTTTCCACTTCAAGCTTCTCAAGTAAAAATCACCCTTCTAAATCAATCTCAAGGCACCTGAAAACCAAAATCGACGATACACACGAGTCATAATATACCATATGAAGCTACTCAGTACCTCAAACTACCGAACTGAATACAGTTGCTCAAAACGACCAATCGGGTCGTTACATGGATATATCTGCATTTCCCCAATTTTTACTCCAAAGATTTTATTGGCCTAATGAGTAATAATATGGGCTTTTTTTCACTTTTAGCCCGCGCTAGAAACTATTTACATTGATAGCCGAAAAATATTTATAACATTTGTATAATTTTTATATATAATTTATATATATACAAAATTTATCTATTTTGAGAGCAACTATAATTTTCATTTTCCCTAATATTATTGTTTGAGATGAAAAGTAGGCCCATTAAAAAATTTCATATACAACAGAATATAAATGGTTAATCTAATATAATTTCGTTTCATTATGGGACTCTCTTCATTTTTGTCATATACTGAATTTAATATCCATATTTAGGGAGGACACTGAAATTTTCATCACCTTTAAATAATTTTTGACACGCATTATATTTTAGATGACAAAATACTAAGAAATCATAATATTGTTGAAAATGTTTAGTTTACTAAATGCTTAACCAAAATTACTCATGTTAAAGAGTAATAAGATACTTGAAGAGAACTGCTCTAAAATTCCGGTGTAGTAAAATCCATAGATGTCCAACGGGACAGGACGGACGGGACCAAGTTATCGGGATGGGACAATTTTTCCGGGACGCAATAAACGAGTCCCACTAACAAATTGGATGGGACATGAGCCTACGTGGGACTTTTTTTATATTTTTTTAAATTTAAATATTTTAGCGCTAAAGTCGGCAACGACTTTTTTATAGTAAGCAACAGTTTCTTTTTGTTGGCTATGACTAATTTTTAAAGTTTGTAACAAGTAAATTTTTTTACTTTTTTAATGAACTTAAAACTTAATATATTATACAGAAACTAAGTAAATAATTATAAAAGAGCAATTGCTTATATACCCATCAAAAATCTCTTTCTCTTCCAATATGGGACAATGTCCCTTTGTCAAGGAGAGAAACTCAAATATTACTCAAATATTTTATTTTTCCCTCCATTTCCCATTCACCCTCTTTTAGGCATTAGTATAGCTTAAAAACCCAACAGAAACTAAGTAAATAATTATAAAATATTAAAACAAAAGTCTTGTAGAAAAATATTTTAGCAAGTATAATAGACTTATAATTTATTTAATATAGTTTAAAGATATTAAGTAATTAAGTAAGACAATTCATTAAAACAATTCAAGGCTAAAGCCTCTCCTATTATTGTATACAAATGTCATCCTAATCAGACTCAACAATTTGATCAACAGGGTTAGCATTAAGCATATTAAATACTATTAGTATAGGTAACCGATACACATAAGCAACTTTAAGCATTTTATAAGTAGGATCCACATTTACTACTAGGAAGAGGATTAATACTACCACTAGAACTAACTCCTTTGCTACTTTTTTTATAAATGGATTGAGCTTGCCAAATACTTTTTTAAGAGCCATAATTTAAATACGAAAAGTAAACACAAAAATTGGACACACAAATTAAACATGAAGTAAAACATATAAAGTAATAATAAAAAAATTAAACACTAAAATGCGCGCAAAAAATAAATATATAAATTAAAAGGATGGAACAAGTGAACCGTGATTAAACATTGAAATTTGAAGAAATTGCCCAAAAAATTACTTCAAATACTTGACGAAATAATTTGAAGCTTGAAACTTGCTCCGGAAATTTGCCCAAATACTTGAAAGGTAGTTGATTATGAGAAATTGAAAGAAGAATATAGGTAGAATGTAAGAGATTAGAGAAAGAATGATAGATTTGTGTGGGAAAAGTGAAAAAGGATGGCGGTATTTATAGTTAAAAATAAGGTCAAAGTATTTAATAAACTTAGGGATTAAACTAAAGTTTGGGGGAAGGTTGGGTGTGTGTTTGGAGGGAGGGAGGGAGGGGGGGGGGGGGGGGGGGGGGGGGGATAGGGGTCGTTTTTGGCCGTTTATAGCTGTTGCCAACGACTATTTTTGAAAAATCAGCCGTTGGTCAACGACTCTTCCATTTAAAAAAAATTACGAGCTGTCGGGTCGGCCCATGGGGGCGAAATGGGTGGCTCGTCCCATCCCTTGTCCCTTTAACCCCATATGGCCATATCCCATCCCCCTAAACTTTGGGGGCCGAGATTAGTATTGTCCGGGTCGTCCCGTCCAAACGGGACATACTTAGTAAAATCTAAGCGAAGTTCAAACCCAGTATTTTATATCAACCTCAATTAGAATTCGAGAAAATAAGTTTGGATTTGTAAAACACTTTAAAATTGAAATAATAACATCAAAGTATGACATGAATGAATGGAATTTCATGTTTGAGCCTTGAGAATCGAGAAATTCCGAATGTTAGACAGTTAAATTCTTTGAAAATAGAACGAATAAGAGATAGAGAAATTTAAAATTCCAAATTTAATATTCTCATGTTGAGTAATTTTGACCTTTTTAAAGAAATAAGTAGTTTTGGTAAAGGTTCTTTGTCCCTATTAGAATCTAAAATATTACAATTATGTGAAGCAGATGGCCTAGCTTAATGTATGCGATTGAAATCCGGTGTATCCGATTTTATAAATACGAGGAACTGCTTCGAGAGTAAGCTTTTAATGGACCAAGATCGAGCTCGAATACAGAGCATGAAGCACGAAGATCGAAGTGCTCGCTGAAGATCGAGACCAAGCATGACCAACCTCGAGTGAGGCATAGTAACAGAATACCGAGATATTAGCAGCCGGTCGATGATTACGGCGAAAATCACGGGGCAGATCGAATCAGGCGGTTATTGACACCAATCACGGGATTTGTTTCTGTTATTAGAATCGTATCTTATTTAGGATTCCTCTACTATATAAAGAGGGACCCCATTCATTTGTAAGACACATCATTCACTGATTAAAATATATACGCTGCTCTATTTTCAATTTTTCTTCATTGTTCTTATTATCGAACCTCGAGACCATCTCGAATCAAGTTCGAGCACACTGCTGACACATTGGTTTGATTTACTTTATCGTCCAATTTATTCATTTAATTCACTGTTTATCAATTGGTATTGAATTAGATCATGTATCCTTAAAACTACAATACAAGTGTAATTGTTACTCGAATTTTTGGGTAAACAGTTTGGCGCCCACCATGGGGCTAAGAATAATAGTGATTATTCAATACTGATTCTGATAAAACACACTATTTTATGCTTGTATTTGTCAAGAATTTTTGCTTTCAGGTTAAAACATGTCAAACTCACAAAACACATCCACACACGGTGACAACGGCCTCGGACTCCACGTAGAAAACGAAAATGTGATTGCTCTAGGAATCGAGGTGCCACAGGCTAATATCGAAGGAATACCGCCTGTCAACCCGGTCGACGTCAATTCGCACGTTGCTCTGAATGTGGACTTGGGCACAGATCTCGAGGCTAGTGTATGCAGAGAAGGCCGATCTGATTGCCAAGGTACACAGGTTATAAGAGACGAAGGAGTTAGTCTCCAAGTGATATTCGAGATGCTTTAGGCTTAGTGAATCGCCATTGCTCAATTGCAAAATCAACAAAGAGCTCCAAATAGGGTCTAGCCGGAGATACTCGCCGTACCGAGCCAGTAATGGAAAGATCGAGTGATAATATATCAGGGACAGATCCTGCTGTAATGAAAATGCTCGAGAAAATCACCAAGAAAATCGAAGCCAATGATAAAAAGGTAGAGACTTACAACTCTCGAGTTGATCAGATATCGGGGGCACCACCAATCTTGAAAGGAATAGATTCAAAGAAGTTTGTGAAAAAGCCTTTCCCTCCGAGTGCGGATCTGAAGCCCATTCCGAAGAAGTTTCGTATGCCTGACATATCCAAATATAATGGGACCATCGACCCCAATGAGCATTTCACCTCTTACACATGCGCCATTAAGGGTAATGATTTGGAGGATGACGAGATCGAGTCTGTGTTGTTGAAAAAGTTCAGAGAAACCCTGTCGAAGGAAGAAATGATTTGGTATCACAACCTACCACCCAATTCCATCGATTCATTCGCCATGTTAGCGGACTCTTTCGTAAAAGTGCACACCTGGGCCGTAAAGGTCGCTACAAGAAAATCGGAACTCTTCAAGGTAAGACAAAGGGATAATGAGATGCTAAGGGAGTTCGTGTCCCGATCCAAATGGAGCACATGGATTTGCCACCGGTCACAGATGATTGGGCCGTTCAAGCTTTCACCCAAGGGTTGAATGAACAGAGTTCGATAGCCTCACAACACTTAAAACAAAATTTGATCGAGTACCCAGCTGTAACTTGCGCAGATGTTCACAATTAGGAGCTCCTTCCGATTCAGTACATCCAAACAGGTTGAAAGGTAAAAATTAGAGGGACGTCGATAGAGGGCCAAGGTCGAATAAAGATCGGTACCAACCATATATTACAGATCGAAGGAACAATGGTCCGGGACACAATCCTACCCGGAACGATCGAAGAGGTGATCGAGGACAAAGTTCTCGGGGAATTATGAGCAAGACTGGTTTTGACAAGTATGCAGATCCCACAGAGGCACCTTGGCTATCAGAATACAATTTTAGCATTGATGCATCAGGCATTGTATCGACTATCAGGAGGATCAAAGACACAAGGTGTCCCAAACCTATACAAACCCAAATTTAATGTTCAAATATCATGGCACACACGGCCATAGGACAGAGGATTGCAGTAAATTAAGGGAGGAGGTAGCCCGTCTGTTCAATGAGGGCCATCTTCGAGAATTCCTCAACGATCGAGCTAAGAATCACTTCAGGGAAAAGGATGCTAATAGGAAGAATGAACAAGAAGAACCTCAACATGTCAGTCATATGTCCGTAGGTGGGGTCGACGTTTCATAAGGACCCATATTCAAACGCACTAGGGTGATCACTATAGAGAAACGAACCCGAGACTATGTGCCCGAAGGCACTTTATCATTCAATGATAAAGAAGCAGAAGACATTTCTCACACACACAAGGATGCTCTGGTAATTTCTATCTTATTAAATAAAGTTCAAGTTAAGCGTGTTTTAGTGGATCCAGGTAGCTCGGCGAACATCATCAGGTCGAGGGTCGTGGAGCAACTTGGACTGCAGGATCAAATCGTACCTACATCTCGAGTCCTAAACGACTTCATATGGCTCGTGAAACAACTAAGGGTATATTATCCTACCAGTGAACGTGGCTGGAACCATCCGAGATAATAAGTTCCATGTAATCAAAGGTGACATGAGATACAATGCACTACTCGGAAGACCTTGGATCCATAATATGAGGGCAGTACCGTCGACCCTCCACCAAATGATGAAGTTCCCAACGACGGATGGTGTAAAAACTGTATACGGGGAATAACCTGTTGCAAAAGAAATGTTTGCAGTCGATGAAGTAACATCGGTCTCGATACTATCAACCTCGGAAAGATCAAGCACCAAATATAAATAGACAGCCAAATAGCAATCACCGCCCCCAGCCTCGACCGAATCGGAGAAACTGGTAGTAGAACAAGAAGAGGAGGAATTACTAACCCCTCAAACCTTTGTCGTTCCCGAAGAATCGGATGCTACCAAATCAACGGTCGAAGAGCTGGAACAGGTTATACTAATCGAGTACCTTCCCGAGCGAAAGGTATACCTGGGAACAGGGTTAACCCCCAAACTCAGGAAAAAACTTATTCAATTTCTTATTGATAACATAGACCGTTTTTCATGGTCCCATTTAGACATGACAGGGATCCCACTATGCATCGATTAAGCCTGGACCCTAAGTTCAGACTAGTGAAGCAAAAGAGAAGACCCCAGTCCGAGGTAAATCACGCCTTCATAAAGGACGATGTAATTAAACTTCTCAATATAGGGTCCATTCGGGAGGTAAAATACCCCGAATGGTTAGTCAATGTAGTTGTAGTCCATAAAAAAGGAACAAACTTAGAATGTGTGTAGACTATAATGACTTAAACAAAGCATGTCCGAAAGATTCTTTTCCACTGCCTAACATCGACTGCATGATTGATGCCATGGCCGGCCACGAGATCCTTAATTTTCTCGGTACAATAAAATCCAAATGGACCCGGAAGACCAAGAAAAGACTTCTTTTATCACTAAGTATGGAATATATTGTTATAATGTAATGCCATTTGGGCTAAAAAATGCGGGGGCTACATATCAACACCTAGTAAATAAAGTGTCAAAGAACAAATAGGTAAATTAATGAAAGTTTACATTGATGACATGCTAGTTAAGTCCCTGCGCGCAGAGGACCATTTGGCTCATTTGCAGGAAACATTCGAGATCTTAAAGAAATATAACATGAAGCTCAACCCCGAGAAATGTGCTTTCCGGGTCGGTTCGGGAAAATTCCTTGGCTTCATAATATCAAACCGGGGGATCGAGATCAACCTCGATAAGATCAAGGGCATCGAAGACATCCCCGTCCTGGACAGTGTAAAATCCATACAAAGGCTGACAGGGCGGATAGCGGCCTTGGGCCGATTCATCTCGAGGTCGTCGGATAAAAAAGAAGAACAATTTCTCCTGGACTCCAGAGTGTCAACATGCATTAGAGGAATTGAAACGATACCTATCAAGACCACCACTTCTTCACACTCTGAAGGCAGATGAGAGGCTTTACTTATACTTGGCAGTATCCGAAATCGCGGTAAGTGGTGTCCTAGTTCGAGAAGAGCAAGGTACGCAGTTTCCTATTTATTATGTAAGTCGAACCTTAGGAGAAGCAGAGACTAGGTATCCACACTTAGAAAAATTGGCACTAGCACTAATAAGCGCATCTAGGAAGTTAAAACCTTATTTTCAATGTCACCCCATATGTGTATTAACCACTTACCCACTCCGTAATGTTTTACACAAACCCGAACTATCAGGTCGATTGGCCAAATGGGCAGTCGAACTTAGCGGGTAAGATATCGAATATCAACCCCGAACGGCCATCAAGTCTCAAATTTTAGCAGACTTCGTGGCCGATTTCGCACCAACCCTCATACCTGAAGTTAAGAAGGAACTCTTACTGAAATCAGGTACGACATCGGGGGTATGGACCCTCTTCACAGACGGTGCTTCGAATGTGAAGGGGTTCGGGCTAGGCATCGTATTGAAGCTGCCCACGGGTAACATTATTAGGCAATCCATCAAAACTTCTAGATTGACTAACAACGAGGCCGAGTATGAGGCCATGGTTGCAGGTCTCGAGCTAGCTAAGTTTGGGAGCAGAAGTCGTCGAAGCTAAGTGCGACTCTTTACTGGTGGTGAACCAGGTGAACAAAACCTTCGAAGTTTGAGATGAGAGAATGCAAAGGTATTTGGACAAATTGCAGGTAACTTTGCACTGTTTCAAGGAATGGACCCTACAACATGTACCTCGAGAACAAAACAGTGAGGCCGATGCACTTGCAAATTTAGGGTCATCGGTCGAGGAAGACGAGATCAGCTCGGG
The DNA here is from genome assembly GCA_005239525.1 of Nicotiana knightiana. Classification (NCBI taxonomy): domain Eukaryota; kingdom Viridiplantae; phylum Streptophyta; class Magnoliopsida; order Solanales; family Solanaceae; genus Nicotiana; species Nicotiana knightiana. The sequence continues at coordinate 26,750 of ML431176.1, forward strand.
GACTGTCGTTCAACTCTCGAGATCCGTGATCGAGGAAGGACATGCCGAAATAAATTCTACGAGCTTGACCTGGGATTGGAGAAATAAATACATCGAGTACTTGAAGAATGGAAAGCTCCCATCGGACCCTAAATAATAGAGGGACCTACGAACTAAAGTTGATCGTTTCACATTAGAAAAAGACGGAACATTATACAGAAGGACATTCGATGGACCATTGGCAGTGTGTTTGGGACCGGGGGACACCGATTATGTTCTACGAGAAGTTCATGAAGGCATTTGTGGGAACCATTCTGGCACCGCGTCACTAATTTGCAAAGTCATTAGAGCAGGATACTACTGGGATAACATGAAAAAAGACTCAAAGGAGTTTGTTCGAAGATGATAAATGTCAAAGGTTTGCACCGATGATCCACCAACCCGTAGAACAACTTTACTCAGTCCTATCCTCGTGGCTATTCATAAAATGTGGGATGGACATCATCGGCCCGTTGCCATCGGCCCCAGGTAAAGCTAAATTCATTTTGTTTATGACTGATTATTTCTCTAAATGGGTTGAAGCACATGCTTTCAAAAAATTCAGAGAGAAAGAAGTGATAGATTTCATATGGGATCACATTGCATGTCGATTTGGGATACCCGCAGAAATAGTATGTGACAATGGTAAACAATTTATCGGCAGCAAAGTAACGAAATTCCTCGAAGACCATAAAATAAAAAGGATATTGTCAACACCGTATTACCCTAGTGGGAACGGATAGGCTGAGTCGACGTACAAGACCATCATCTAAAACCTGAAGAAAATGTTAAACGAAGCTAAAGGGAAATTGAGAGAAATTATGCCCGCATTCCTTTGGGCATATCGAACAACATCGAAGTCTAGCACAAGAGCAACTCCGTTTTCTTTAGTATATGGCTCCAAAGCCTTGATTTCAGTCAAAGTCGGGGAACCGAGCACCAGGTTTTGACATACAACAAAGGAATCGAATCGCGAGGTTATGAATACTAGCCTTGAATTGTTAGATGAAAAACAAGAAGCTGCACTTGTTCGAATGGTTTCACAAAAGCAACGAATCGAAAGATACTACAATAGAAGAACCAACCTTCGCCACTTCAGACTCGGGGACTTAGTCCTAAGGAAATTCATCATCAACACTCGAGATCCTAATTAAGGAAAGCTCGGCTCGAATTGGGAAGGACCCTACCAAGTCCTCGATATAGTCGGAAAAGGATTTTATAAACTTGGGACGATGGACGGCGAACCACTGCCAAACAGCTGGAATATATCACTTCTCAAACGCTATTATTGTTAAGGTATGATTTTCTCCTTTCGTTTATTCATATATATACTCACGCTAACTTGTTGCAGGAGTTCGACCGAAGATATCGAGACCTAAGGTTTTAAAGTACGCATTCAACTCTTTTTCCCTTAGATCGGGTTTTATCCCAAACGGGGTTTTCAGATAAGTTTTTTAACGAGGCAACAATTATGTGCTACCTAAGGCCAATTCAACAATATCCAAGGCTTCTTTGCAATCAACCTCGAATAATGGGGGGCTATCACCCTCAGATGTTATATTCTTGAGGAAAATACTTTGTGTCAAAGGGCCTAAAATACTTTGTGTCAAAGGGCCTCGATAGGAAAACTTTCTAATGGGCAAAACTGTCGAATGAACCATGTCCATATAGATTAGTCGAACCCCGACGACAAAACATGTACGCATGTGAAAATTATTCAAAGAAGCATTATTTCTTTATCAAACATCTTGTGTTTCGAAGAAAATTCTCTACTATGAAAATCTTGTACTTATGATTTTGTGAGAAATGGCTCAAGAGCGAAGTACGAATATACCTCGAACACTCAGGGACTTTCTCCGAAAATAGGCATATTCGAATTATCTAAACTCGAAATAATAAGACCTCAAAGAGGCAGCCCTCGATCTATAGGCTAATACCACTATCCTCGGGGACTGACATTTCGAACAAATACGGAATGTTATTGGGAAATTAACTCAAGAGGAATACCCAAAGGCTATGGCTGAATTAAAGGCTACGCCTGAAATAACGCGGCTCATAGACTTCCGAATTCCGCAATAAGCAATAGGACTTCAAAATTCTTTTAAAAAACCGGTTAAAGGCTACCCTTAACAAATAATCAAAAGAGACTTCAAAAAAATCAGCCCTCGAAAAACCAAAAAGTCTTTGATAAAATCATCTCTCGAAAAACCTTAAGAGGTATCAAACTATCTTAACACAAACATGCCAAGGCAAATTTTTTTTTTTACTAAGTCTTTAAGCCGAAAGGGGAAGATAATAGCCATCTTTTAGAGGCCATATTGACCCTATTTAAAGAGCTTAAGGGCCAATAAATTTAGAGTTCGAGACCTTGTTCTCACTCAATTCGGACATAAGGGTTCCATTATTTCGAACTCGAATTAAGTCAACTAGAATATAGCTCGAAGATCCATCATAATACCTTAAGGGGTATGTTACTGTAAGTTTGAAACTTACCTATTACTTGACAAAAAACCTAAGGGTTTGTCTTATTCTAAGTTCAAAACTTACTTGAACTTAGTGTAGTCATGGTATCAATAACGCCATCCGAGATCTCGAACTATAATTGAGCTCAGAGAATCGCTTTTAAAACCTATGGGTTTGAGTTGAGTTCGAGTTAGTGTTCGTTCGACTTCAAAGACTACAACAACAAAATTTTTGCAAGGCAAAAACAAAGTAGTATTTATCACAAATCGGAGAAAAACTAGAAAGAGAAGGAACTTTTCATTTATAGAAGATATTTACAAAGACCACACAGGATCTTACAAAAAAAACAAAGAAAAAACACAGAAGAGAAAAATCCTAAGTGCCTAGTCCACTCTGGGAGCCGCATCTTCGGGGGCTTCATCCTCGTCTCCTCCGCTCTCGGATCCACTCACAGAGTCTTCATCATCGGAGAGTAAAGTTGCGGCCTCGTCCTCCAAAACTTTTGCACTTTCGATATCAATAGAGAGGTCAAAGCCACGAGCATGTACTTCCTCGAGAGTCTTTCTCCAGGATTGTTGCCTAGCATGATCGACAACACACCACAATTTGACTTCGGTAGAAACAGAGATCTCCTGTGCCAGAATGTTGGCAGCCTCAACGTCACCTCGGTAAGAAGTCACAAGCGCCTCCGCATCAAGATTTAGCCTTGGCAAGCTCAGCGGCCGACTTAGCTTCGAGCTCCTCAATCCTCTGGGCCCGGGCCAAGCTTTCCTCCTTCACACTTTGGAGTTGGCGCTCGACCGAAGTCAGTTGATCCCGAACCGCGTCTTTCTCCGAGGAAAGACGATCCATGTGCTTCTTCCACCCTAGAGTCTCTGCCTCCTTCATCTTGGCCTCATATCAAAGCTGCTCTACCAGCTCGCCCTTCTACTGGTCTTGCAAAATCAAAGTGTTAATCGCCAATGTCACTTAACAAACTCCAAGAAGTTACATTACCCATTCCATGAGCTCAGTCTATTCTCGATGAGCTCTAGTGAGTTCGGCTCAGAGGTTCCTGATCTCCTCTTCCTTTTGAACATCAAGGAGTTTGAGTCCGTCTCTCTCCTCCACGAGCTTCTTGAGTTCAGCCTCACATTGGGTCAGCTCAGCCCGGGATTTGGAAGACGCTTCTCGATGGAGTGTCATGGCCTGTATACGAAGGAAACAATCAGACTTGGAAAAATGAGAATAAAACATAAGCATAAGTACGAAGCCTAAAACTTACTTGTTTTAGAAGTCGCTGAGCCTCGTCAAAAATGAGCGATGCATCCAGGTCGGGGCCATCATCGACCCTTGTGAAGCATTCGTGGAATATATCATTCCCTTCGTGGGCCTTCCCCACATAGGGAATCTCCACAGCCCGAGCATCTTGAAATTTCCCTTCGGGGAACACAGGGTCGAGTGGTGAATTGTCAATATTAATTTCCCCAAGCGAGTCACTTGATAAGAGAGGGATAGACAATATACCTCCGAAGCATAGATACATGAAACACCGGGTGTACGACTGATAGACTAGGTGGAAAAGCAAGTCTATAGGCCACCTCTCCCACCTTGTCCAGAATCTCAAATGGACATATGAACCTAGGACTCAACTTGCCCTTCTTTCCGAACCTCATCACGCCCTTCATGGGCGACACTCGAAGAAATACCCGGTCTCCAATCATAAATGCCAAATCACGAACCCTGCGATCCGCATAACTCTTCTGCCTGGACTGAGCTGTACGAAGTTTATCCTGAAAAATCTTCACTTTATCCAAGGCATCCTGGACTAACTCTGAACCCAACAATCTAGCCTCTCCCGGCTCGAACCAGCCAACTGGCGACCGACACCGCCTACCATACAACGCCTCATAAGGAGCCATCTGAATGCTCAACTGATAGCTGTTGTTGTAGGAAAACTCAGCTAAAGGCAAGAACTGGACCCATGAACCTCCAAAGTCGATGACACATGCCTGCAACATATCCTCCAAAATCTTAATAGTACGCTCGAACTGTCCATCCATCTGAGGATGAAATGTTGTGCTCAAATCAACCCTTGTGACCAACTCACGCTGAAATACTCTCCAGAAATAGGAGGTAAACTATGTACCTCGGTCAGAAATAATGGACACGGGCACACCATGCAATCAAACAATCTCCCTCATATAGATCTTTGCCAACTTCTCTGAAGAATACGAAACTGATACAGGAATGAAGTGCGCTGACTTGGTCAGCCTATCCACAATGACCCATATCGCATCAAACATCCTCTGAGTCTGTGGGAGTCCAACTACGAAATCCATGGTGATACGCTCCCACTTTCACTCGTGAAGCTCAATCTGCTGCATCAAACCATCGGGTCTCTGGTGCTCGTTCTTAACCTGCTGACAGTTCAAGCACCGAGCTACATATGCTAAAATATCCTTCTTCATCCTCCGCCACCAATAATGTAGCCGCAAGTCCTGGTACATATTTGCGGCACCCGGATGAGTGGAATACTGGGAACTATGGTCCTCCTGCAATATCAACTCATGAATACCATCAACATCAGGTACACAAATACGACCCTGCATCCTCAAAACTCCCCCATCATCAACTGTGACCTGCTTGGCACCTCCGTGCCGGATCGTATCTCTAAGAACACATATATGACGATCATCATATTGCCTGGCCCGAATACGATCATACAATGATAAAACGGGCCACAGTGTGGGCCAAAACACTGCCAGTCTCAGAAACCTCCAATATCATGAACCGGTTGGCCAAAGCCTGAACATCTAAAGCAAGCGGGTCGCTCTCCGACTGATAAATAAGAAAGACTACCTATACTGGCTGACTTCCGGCTCAAAGCATCGGCCACCACATTGGTCTTCCCTGGATGATATAAGATGGTAATGTCATAGTCCTTCAACAACTGTAACCATCTTCTTTGCCTCATAGTCAACTCCTTCTGCCTGAACAAATACTGCAAAATCTTATTATCCGTGAACACCTCACATAACAACCCATACAGATAATGCCTCCAAATCTTCAACGCATGAACAATAGCTACTAACTCTAAATTATGAAATAGATAGTTCTTCTCATGAACCTTCAACTGACGAGAAGCATAGGCTATAACCTTTCCACCCTGCATCAACACTGTACCAAGTCCCACCCGTGAAGCATCACAATACACGGTATATGGTCCTGAACCTGTGGGCAAAACTAACACCGGTGTCGTGGCCAAGGCTGTCTTGAGCTTATGAAAGCTCGCCTCACACTCATCTGACCACCTGAACGGGGCAACCTTCTGGGTCAACTTGGTCATCGGGGCTGCAATGGATGAAAAACCTTCCACAAAGTAGCGATAATAACCTGTTAAGCGCAAGAAACTCCGAATCTCTGTAGCTGAAGTGGGCCTAGGAAAATCTCTGACTACTGAAATCTTCTTGGGATCCACCTAAATACCCTCTGATGATACCGCATGGCCTAGAAATGCAACTGAACTCAACCAGAACTCACACTTTGAAAATTTGGTATACAACTGACTATCCTTCAGATTCTAGAGGACGACTCGAAGGTGCTGCTCATGCTTCTCACGGTTACGGGAGTAAATCAAAATATCATCAATGAAAACAATCACAAATGAGTCCAAATAGGGCCTGAACACTCGGTTCATCAACTCCATAAAAGCAGGGGGGCATTTGTCAACCCGAATGACATCACAAAGAACTCATAATGCCCATACCGAGTGCGAAAAGCTATCTTAGGGACATCAGATGCCCTAATCCTCAGCAGATGGTAACCAGATCTCAAGTCAATCTTGGAAAACACCGTAGCACCCTGAAGCTGGTCGAATAAATCATCAATCCTCGGCAAAGGATACTTATTCTTAGTAGTAACCTTGTTCAACTACCGGTAGTCAATACACATCCTCATCGAGCCATCTTTCTTCTTGACAAACAACACTAGGGCAACCCAAGGAGAAACACTAGGGCTGATGAAGCCTTTATCCAACAAATCCTGCAACTGATCCTTCAACTCCTTCAACTCTAGCGGGGTCATACGATACGGCGGGGTAGAAATGGGCTAAGTGCCCGGAGCCACCTCAATACAAAAGTCAATATCCCTGTCGGGTGGCATACCCGGCAGGTCAGCAGGTAATACCTCTGGAAACTCACTAACCACGGGCACAGACTCCATAGAAGGAACCTCAGCACTAGAATCACGAACATAGGCCAAATATGCCAAACAACCCTTCTCAACCATGCGCCGAGCCTTCATATGTGAAATAACTCTACCGGAAGAATGACTAGGAGTCCCTCTCCACTCCAAACGAGGTACTCCCGGCAAGGCCAAGGTCACTATCTTGGCATGACAGTTCAGAATAGCATGGTAGGGAGATAACCAATCCATCCCCAAAATAACATCGAAGTCAACCATATCAAGAAGCAAAAGATCTACGTGAGTCTCCAGACCACCAATAACCACTAAGCATGAACGGTAGACTCGATCTACCACAATAGAATCACCCACCGGGGTAGACACATATACAGAAGTGCTCAGGGGATCACGGGGCATGCTCAGATAAGGGGCAACATATGAAGACACATAGGAGAATGTAGAACCCGGATCAAATAAAACCGAAGCATCTCTGCTGCAAACTGAAACTATACCTGTAATGACTGCATCAGAGGCCTCAGCCTCAGGCCTAGCAAGAATAGCATAGCATCAGGGCGGAGCCCCTCCAACCTGAACATCTCTTAGTCTACCCACTACGGCCTGAACCCTACCTCTCGTGGCCTGTCCTCCACCTCTAAATTTCTGGCCTCCACCTATGGCACCTTGACCTCCATCCCTAGCTGGCTGAGGGGTGGGGGTGCACCTAGTGCAGGAATCATAGCTCGGGAACCCTGATACTGAGAACCACTAGAAGCTCGGGGGCAAAACCTGGAAATGTGCCCCATACCACCGCAAGTGTAACAAGATTTCTGCTGGTGAGAATGCTGACCCTAAAACTGTCCCTGTCGACCAGAATAACCACCCTAGAAGCTCTGAATCAGCGGTGCACTGATAGGAGTTGATGGTGCACTGCGGGATACCTGAACACTGACTGGAATGGCCTAGGAGGATGACCTTTGCCAAATGAACCTCTGCCTCCAGATGAGGCACCACTAAATCGACCGGATGGGCGAGGCCTCTTGTCAGACCCCTGACCACTGCCCTGTGATAAGACCATCTCAATACGCCTGGCCACATTGGCCGCCTCCTGGAATGAAATATCAGTACCTGTCTCTTTGGCCATCTGGAGTCTAATAGGTTGAGCTAGACCCTCAATAAACCTCCTCATCCTCTCACGATCAGTGGGGAGTATCATGATAGCATGTCGGGCCAAAGTAATGAACCTGGTCTCATACTGTGTAACAGTCATAAATCCCTGTTGGAGGCGCTCAAACTGCCTCCGACGACCCTCTCTCTGGGTAATTGGTAGAAACTTCTCCAAGAATAACTCGGAGAACTGAGCCCAAGTCAAAGGCGAAGACCAGCTGGTCTGGTCAAACAGTAATCCCTCCACCAAGTCTTGGCGGTACCAGAAAGACGAAATGTAGCAAAATCAAGTCCATTGGACTCCACGATGCCCATGTTCTGAAGAACCTCGTAGCAACTGTCCAAGAATTCATGGGGATCCTCTGATGGTGCACCAGTAAATGTAGTAGAAAATATCTTGGTGAACCGATCCAATCTCCACAAAGCATCGTCATACATGGCTGACCCTCAACTGTCCGTGCCACAAAACCCAGCTGAGCTGCTCCAGCTGCCTGAGGTGCTGGAGTCTGGAACTTAGGAGCTAGCTGCTCTGGTGTGCGGGTAGCAGGAGTCTGGGTCCCTCGCCCAGCCTGAGAGACAACTGGTGCAGTAGGAAGAAGACCGGCCTAAGCCACGCTCTCCATAAGGCCCACTAAGCGGACCAGAGCGTCCTGAAGAACCAGGGTGGCAATTAACCCCTCTGGGACCTGAGCTGGTCCGACTGGAACTGCCTGAGAAGGAACCTCACCGGCAAAGTCTACCTGTAGGTCCTCTACTGGGGCTGCTGCTCTGGGCTGAGCCCTGGCTCTGCCTCAGCTTCTAGCACGGCCTCGGCCTCGTCCTCGGCCCCTCGTATGAGCTGTAACAGGAGGATCGGGTTGTTGATCGGTAGATGAGGAAGCACGCATTCTCGCCATCTGCGAGAGAATAGAATAGAAAATCAGTTAGCATTTAGAATTCAAACTGCACGACAGAGAAGGAGAAATGTGAAGTTATTCCTAACTTTGCAGCTTTTGGGGGATAAGTACAGACGTCTCTGTATCGATCCCTCAGACTCTACCAAGTTTGTCCGTGAATTTGTGAGACCTACGCAACCTAGCACTCTGATACCAACTTGTCACGACCCGAAATCCCACCTTCAGTACGTGATGGCGTCTAACCTTGAACCCGCTAGACAAGCCAACTTTACTGGTTATTCTGATTTATTCCTTTGTTGTTTAGCATTTACAAAGTGATATACAAGAACAAATAAGAAGTGGAAGATAAGAAATTCAACAACTTAAATAATAAATCTTACGAGATTTACTTAAACATACCCCCAGAACTGGTGTCACAATTTCACGGACAGTCTAAGATTTACTAAAAACATGAGTGTGAAATAAACAAATGTAGCTGTCTAGAAATACAAGATAAGACAGAAGGAAAGAAATAGATGGTGACGCCAAGGCCTGCGGACGCCTGCAGGACTACCTTGGTGTCACAGTGGACTGAAGGATACTCCCTCGCTCAATGTCCACTGGGTCCGGCTCCGTAATCTGCACAACATAAAGAAGTACAGGTGTAGCATCAGTACAACCGACCCCATGTACTGAGTAAGTGCCGAGCCTAACCTCGGCGAAGTAGTGACGAGGCTAGGACACGACAAAATAATATCACCTGTGCAGTTTAAATAAATATAACAGGAAATAACCACAAGAAATAAACAGTAAGTACAATACCGAGGAAACATGCTGGGGAAAAGGGATAGCAAATACTAAAATGACGGAATGAAGCAACAGTCCAAATATTCGAAAATAATAACGGGAATTAACAAAACGAATTAAACAGTGAAGAGAAACGGCACGTCATGTCCCCTCGTGCATATTTTTAGCATAACACGGCACGTCATGTCCCCTCGTGCATAACAATATAAAATATGGCACGGAATGTCCCCTCGTGCATAAACAACATAAACACGGCACAGAATGTCCCCTCGTGCAATAAACATCACAATCACGGCACGGAATGTCCCCTCGTGCAATAAACATCATAATCATGGCACAGAATGTACCCTCGTGCATATATATATCATCAACACGGCACAAAATGTCCCCTCGTGCATAATAATTATAAACACGGCACAGAATGTCCCCTCGTGCATAAACAACATAAACATGGCACAGAATGTCCCCTCGTGCATAACAACATAAAAGCAACAGTTGGCATGAAAATCAACAATAAGAAACCTAAAATACACGGAAATAATCAGCAAGAATAATACCGTCCCGGCAAGGGACACAGCTATAACCAATCCTACACAAGTGTATAACCCAACATAAAGTTCATCTACCGATCAACTACTCAACAATACCCACATCTAAGAATTTCCACCAAATGAATAGCTATCAAATTGATATTAAACCCATAAACATAGTAAAAGCCAATAAATATCATATAATTGCAAATTTCCGACTCATGGTCATGCTTGACAACAACATATAGGTACTCGTCACCTCACCTATACATTGAAAATGGAATAAACAAGTAGCAATTAGGACTCAATACCTATTCCCTCAAGCTAAGGTTAGGCCAAACACTTATCTCGGCTCCAAGAATGAAAATCAAGCCTCTACCACCGCTTTTCCTCTCGAATCTGAATCTTAAACCGAAACAATCGTATCTAGACATAATCGACTCAATAATATCAATAATTATTCAACAATTCAATTCCAATGCCTAATTATAGATTTCCCAACATTCTTCCAAAATTTCCAAAATTCGACCACGGGCCCGCTTGGTCCAAACACGGGGTTCGGACAAAAACCCGATCACCCATTCCCCCACGAGCCAGAATATAAATTTGTTTTGAAATCCGACCCCAAAATGATTTCAAATTCTCAAAAATTCAAAAAGCCCTAACTCTACCCAAAACCCCAATTTCCACCCTTTAATTCCATGAATTTAGGCCTAGAATATAATAATTGTTGATGAAAATGGAAGAAAATGAAGTTAGGATTACTTACCTATGAATATATGGTGGAAAAGATGCTCCAAAATCGTCTAAGAGGGTTGGGGAAGAAGGAGTTTGTGAAAAATGGGCTTATTCCCGTCATGTACTCTGTTTTTTGAACTTAAAATAGCTGGGCGGATTTTGGCCTATGCGATCGCGAAGAAGGGTGTGCGATCGCATAGTGGACTGGTTCTAAAGCTACCCAATCGCGAGTGCAAGTGTGCGATCGCAGAGAATACTAACCCTCACCCTATGCGACCGCAATCAATGAGGAGCGGTCGCACCGAACACTACCACCCCCCTCCCCAGCTCTCCTATACCCCTATGCGATCGCAAACATGACTATGCGATCACATAGAGTAACAGAATCTCTTGTCTCGCATTACACTATGCGATCACAGATGAACTTATGCGATTGCATAGTGTTAGACACCAGACACTAGCAAAATACACTTTACACCAGATTTGTCCTAGTTTTTGCACTCCGACACTTACCCGAAACTCACCCGAGCCCTCGGGGCTCAAAACCAAATATGTACACAACCTTAAAAATATCCTACGGATTTATTCGGGTAATCAAATCACCAAAATAACATCATAAACATCGAATTAAACCTCAAAATCAATGAAATTTCTCAAAACTTCTTTTAACATCAATTTTTGCATTTAAGGTCAGAATCACGTCAAACGGATTCCGTTTCTTACCAACTTCACAGACAACACATATAAATCATATCGAACCTGTACCGGGCTCCGGAACCATAATACGGGCCCGATACCACATGTTTCACATCAAATCTCATTTTCTAAAATCTTTATATTTTTCTGGAAAATAATTTTCTTCAAAAAAATCATTTCTCGGACTTGGCACCTCGGAATTCGATTCCGGACATACGCCCAAGTCCCATATTTTCCTACGGATCCTCTGGGACCGTCAAATCACGGGTCTGGGTCCGTTTACCAAAAAAGTTGACCAAAGTCAACTTTATTCAAATTTCAACACAAAAATATCATTTTTATCGATTTTTCTTATAACGGCTTCCCGGATATACGCCCGGGCTATGCATGCAAATCGAGGTGAGATATAAGGAGGTTTTCATGGCCTCAGAACACTGATTTAGCTAAAATTACACGGAATAGAGAAGCTTGCAGATATTTGAGAAAGTATTTTGGAAGTAAAGTTTGAAGAGATTGTGAAATTGATCTATTTATTGTGGACACTTCGACGGTTTGAGAGCACTAGTGGCCGACCATCAGATGTCATTAATTAATGAGCTTGGTAACTGTGTGGAAAGCAACCCTTCAATCACTTATGTCACTAACGTCACGAGGTTGACGTCATGATCGAGGTGTGAAAGAACCGAGGCTCAAATCGTTTCTTATCATTTACTCTAAGAAACGCGGGGACTATCTGTATACGATTTGAAATTGGGTGTGTCCGATTTCATAAATACGAGAAACTGCCTCGAGAGTGAGCTTGTAATGGACCAAGCTCGAGCTCGAAGACAGAGCATGGAGCACGAAGATCGAAGTGCTCGCTGAAGACGGAGACCAAGCATGGCCAACCTCGAGTGAGGCATAGTAACAAAATGACGAGATATTAGCAGCTGGTCGATGATTACGGCGGAAATCACGGGGCAGATCGAATCAGGCTGTTATTGACACCAATCATGTGATTTGTTTTCAGTATTAGAATTATACCTTATTTAGGATTCCTCTACTATATAAAGAGAGACCCCATTCATTTGTAAAACACAACACTCACTGATTAAAAGATATACGCTGCTCTATTTGCTATTGTTCTTCATTGTTCTTATTATCGAACCTCGAGGCCATCTCGAATCGAGGTCGAGCACACTGCTGACACACTGGTTTGATTTACTTTATTGTCCAATTTATTCATTTAATTCACTGTTTATCAATTGATATTGAATTAGATTACGTATCCTTAAAACCACAATACAAGTGTATTTGTTACTCGAATTTTAGGGTAAACACTTAATTCCTTTAAACTTTTAAATATAGGAAACAATAGCTCTTTCCCATTTTGAATGAAATAGAGAACCTCCGTAGTTAACATTTTTCATACTTTAGAATTATGCTTGAATCACCTATAAGCTAGTCACAATTTTAAATTTTTGTTCATAGTTCCCAAGAAATAATTTGATGAAATTTTTTCAATAATTAGAGGAGAAACTTGTAAAAATGTAACAAAAATTCTAAAAAATGTCTACATAATTCTTTTTTCTGTGCTTTTACGTGAGCGATATCTTAAGGAGAAAAATACGAAGGTATACTCAAAATTTTCAAAAGATCTAAGGAGAAAGCGAGATTTGAAATTGCAAATTTTATAATATTCTAGCATTGGGTATTCTTTAACAAATACTTTTGGCAGAGGTGTCTTCGTCCAAATCAGAATATACAAATTACAATTAGGTGAATTAGATTGTTTAGCTTATGCAGAGTCATGTAGCAACCCATTGAAGCAGTCATCTATGGTAAAATTTGTGGGAGGGCTTAAGCTCAGCTTCAATTAACAGAAATGGAGAAAACCAAAAAGCAAAAAAAAAGAGTTGAAGAGTCTGTCAGACAACCATTAGACCATCTCAACACCCATGGTTAGGGGCTGAGAACGATCATCTACGGCACCATGACCCGAGGGCCGTGGGAGCTATTAATTACGCTCTGATCTAATGGCCATGTCTCATCAACCAGACTTGGTTTTCTGTCTCCTTAGAACTCAAGGATACAGTGGTACGAGCCTATAGAACAGATCCTGTTCAAGTAAGGTCGTGTTAGCAGGTCTAATAAGTTTTTAGTGGTGTGTTGCACTTCATTGATTTATGCTTGTGAAAGTCTAGAATACTTGTTAAACATTGGGTGGTTTCACTTTCGAATGAATGAAGTGCCGTGGAGTGTACAATTGCATTTTTATGTCACTATCATTTATAACTCCATCATTGCAGTCTCGTGTCCTTGGATAGGTGAGCTCTGAGATTCTCCTTCAAATGGCATCGACGTGCAATTATTGTTTTGAAGCTCTTGGTTTTTTTCTTGTGTCCACTGCATACCACTATCTCTAAACAATCTGATTCCTAGAAGCAAAAGCTTGGATCAAATTGTGTGGTTATCTGTATCCTTATTGGCGTCCCGAATGAGGTCTCCTGGCCTTCTTCAGCTTGGTGATGTTAGCAGACCTCCAGTTGCATCTGTTGTTAATGTGCTTTCACTCTGTCAATTTAAGGCATTTTTGTACCAGAATTATATGAGTGCTCTAGACTGTATTTGCTTTTATTCTTATCAATGTTTTCATGCGTCATCCAGCATGGATAAATTAAAAACCTCAAGTTGCGTAGCTAGATAACATTCATTGGAAAAATTAAAAGTTTAATATGCTATTTCTAAGCCGTATGGAAGTTTCTTTATGAGCAATTATGCATTATTTTATTTTACTATTTTTCACATGTTTCCTGAAATGATTTGTTTGGTAATGCAGCTTCTAGTCAATCAGTTAGAGCCGCTGACCGAGCAGCAGTTAGCTGGCATTTACAACTTGCAGCAGTCATCCCATCAAGCAGAAGATGNAAAATTCATTTGACTAAAACCAAAAAGGTGAACAAGCTGTTACTTTTCTTTTCCTTTTACTCTAGGCTACGATTTTGTACTCCTCTATTCTGACTATAAGTGTCACATTTTGCTTTTTACGGCTGGTTTGGTCCTATCCTACTGTATTGTATTGTATCATATCGTTTGATAGATACAATGTTTGGATAGATCGAGTCATTTGCCATCGTTTCATAATATAACGCAACAACAATGTGAAAAATAAACTTGAAATATTATAAAGAAAAATTATGATATATGGTAAAATTATTATATAAAAAGGTAGGGTAAATGATAAAATAAAATTATTTAATAATAATGAAGGGTGAAATTGAGAGAAAAAGACAAGGTAACGACACGACCACACCAAATCGGTCGTTAGATAAAGTGACACATTTCGTCGTTATGTAACGACGGATTTAACGATACGATATAATA
>ML431177.1:0-26128 GCA_005239525.1 Nicotiana knightiana
TATATATATATATATATATAAATATTTGATTTCCCTTATCTGTGGTGCAGGTCAAGAGACTATATGACCAGGCTTTCTCCAAGTTGCAAGATGAGTTGGTTCATCATGGAGGGGAGCTTGAGAAGCTTATGGCAGGTTCGGTCGAGCTCGAGGCTTTGTGCGCTTTAAAGGAGGAGGAACTGGTCAACCTTCGGGCGAGCTTGGAGAGAGTGCTTCGGGAGAGATATGATTTCTCCGAGCACGTATGCTAGCGTCCATATTCTTACCTTTTAGCTGTGATGCTTTGGGTGCTGGTTGACTTACTTTATGCTTCTCAGATTATGCAGAAAAATGCCTTGGTGGAGCAGCTTCGGGGAGAGGTTGCGGCCAAGGATGCTGAAGTTGAGGAACTAGCTCGATTGAATGATGTTGTGGCCTCGGAGAGAGAGGTGCTTCAGGGGAAGCTATCCTCGGCCCAAGATCTTCTCTGAGGTGCTCAGGAGGAGGCTGCTGCACTATCTGCGGCCAAGGCCGAGGCCAGCAAATATGTCTCCTCCTACAAGAGGGTTGTTGCTGCTGCAAACGCCCGGGCAAGGGAGATATAAGAGAAGGCTGAGCTGAAGCTGACTCAGGCGGTTGCCTATGCTCGCGCACAAGCCAAGAGGCAGGACCTCGAGGAAGTGAGATCCAGGGGTGTCGATCTCTCGGCCGAGATTGAAGAGGCTGGGCCCTGGAGGAGGAGTTGGCGGTGCCGAGTTCATCGGACGAGAGCTCTCAAAGTGGCTCGGACAGTGGTGGAGACGTAGAATAGTTGTTTTTCCTTTCTTTTGTGGGATCCTTCGGGGGGATTTTTGTAAATAACACCTTGTAACTATATTTTTGGAAATAGAACACTTTACATCATACTTTGCATAAGTTTAGTTCCGTGACTTTTTCCCCTCAACATGACTTTTATGCTTTGGTATTTTGCTTCCTCGGCACTCGTACTTGTAGCAGTAAGATTCCTCGAGATCGGGAACCTTCTCGAGGTTAGGTCGATCACCTAGATTTGATTCCTCAAACCTCCTACAATGGTATTTATTCATGCGATGTGACCGTGAAGTTACCGAGATGGACCCACCGGTACACTTCCCCAAGTGTCATGACGACCTGTCTGAAATTGAATGCCTTTAAGGCAGTTGGTTGGCCTCTTTTCCTTCTATAAATGTTCATGCTTCTCCTTCATTCTAACTCTTTCATTCTTGTGAAGAACCCTCATCTTTTCTTTAATCTTTCTCATTCCTTTTCCCAATTTTACGAAACGAGTTTTGCTCCTTCCTTATTACCTCTGCTTTGAGTGACTATGGCTGCTATTCCCGAGTCCGTTCATCAAGAGAAGGGAAATTCTTCCACTTCCCCTAGTCTTGTCGGTGGCATACTGTCGGCATCTGGCGAGCTGACCTCATATTGTTTTGCTATAAAAAAGGAATTTGCAGTAGATAAACCTTACGATGCCTCGGTCATCGAGAACACGCCTCGAGGTTCGTTCGATCGGTCGAGGAAGATCACCTCGAGGCCGTGAGGAGAGACTGCGGCTGGGGGGAAAATGTGGTGCTGCAGATACCCTCTCGAGATGAAAGCATCATGACCTTCGTAGAGGGATTCTTGACCGTGTACACGTACCCATTTACATTGGGCCCCCTCGACCGACTTGTGCTCGAGTTCTGTAAAAAGTACCGAGTCACCTTGGCGCAGATTCATCCGTCCTTTTGGAGGATAGTGCTAATGATGAGGTATTTTAATGAAAGGGCAGAGCTTGACTTTACCCTTAGCCACCTCATTAGGTTATACCGGCCTTAGCATTGTCGAGGCATGATTTCAATGCGACGTCGGTCCATGAGACCTTTGATAGCCAGCAATAATGAGGACCACAATGGGGGATGGATGAGTTGGTTTATCAGGTGAGGACTATCGACATCATTCCAGCGGAGTTCTTTCCATTTCCCAAGAAATGGAACTTCAAACGTAAGGATCATGTTGCGCCTTAGCGTCTTTTGTTCTTATTAATTCAAAAGGGTGTTTCTTTTTCTCTTTTTTAATGGTCCGTGGATGCCCGGGGAGGTCCCTGATCTTGTGGACTGCACTTGGAAGTTGGCATCTTCTTCGACATATGACGAGCGCAAGTGGCGTGACCTCTCGAGGGGGAGATGGGAGACCAAACAACATGGTATGAATCATGTGGTATCTTTTCTGACGAATGTTTCCTTTCCTGTGTATTGACTCTAATGTCACAGGTGTTGGTGAGTTTTCCGGAATGAGGTCGTGCCCCTTCAAGGAGAATGAAGGCCCGAGGGAGAATAACATTCGAAAAAGGTCCTCTATGGGTGAAGATATCCTTGATGAGGTGGGGCCTTCTCGGAGGCATAAAGGAGACATCGTTGCTGAGGAGAGCTCCATATATGTTGGCCATATTGCGGACGTCGGATCCCCTTGTGAGGATGATTCTATGTCCACAGCTCGGGCCGGGGGCCCTCCCGAGATAGGAACAACAAAAGTCCTCCACCGTCGACCGCTTATGCCCCCGAAGGTACCTCGAGGGATGCTTGCGACCAGGGGCCGCCCAAACTGATTGAGGTTTCAAGTGAGAATACCCCCATTGACAGTGTTTTGTCCGAGGCCGATGGGGCCGAGCCAGTAGATGCGCATTCAACTTTTGAGGAGGCTCAGCGGCTCTGCTCCGAGGTGAGTTCCGATCGGCTTTGTTGGTCTGTTAGTTATAAACCTTCATTCTTTGAACCTGAAGTTTCTTTCTCGTAGGTTTTTGACGGACTCAAGGCCGAGCTGCTTCGCTATAAGGCACGATTGCGGGAAGATTTGGGTAATAAAAGATCTCTCAAGCTTCTTTGTAATGAGAAGACAAAAGAGTTGATACATCTTTGAGTGGAAACGCATCGGATCCGTATCTATGAAGGCAAGCTCAAGCGCCAGGTAATATTTACCCTAAGGGTGTATGTGCCTCCTTTCTTGCTTTTGGGAGCTAATGCTTTGGTACTTCAGTTGCAGGAAAAGACTGAAGCATTGGAGCGCCTTTGAGGCGAGGTCGGGCAAGTTAGGTCCGAATGTCAAGTGTTGAAAGCACAGGTAGGCACACATATCGCGGCTCAAAGGAATGCTTTAGCTAAGGCTGCTGCCCTCAAGATACAACTTCGCAATACCCGGGAAGATATCTCAGTTAATCGAGCAGGATTGCCAAGCTCGAGGATGATTTGCTAAATATGAAGGCAGAGATTGTGGACGCTCGGGCCGAAGATGAGGTAGTTCGAGCGAAGGCCGATAAGAAGGTGGTCGTTTACTTGTAGGACGATGTCGATGCATGGGCTGAGCTGAGAAGGGCTTTAAATAGAGAGATGAGGGGAAATGAGTATGCCTGATGCAAGTCCCGGAGGGAGACCCTCGATGAGATACATGCTAAGGGCTTTGACCTCTCGGAAGAGATAAAGCAGGATGAGGCGCACGAGACCGATGCCCGATTCTTCCTCTCTTGAGTTGATGCCGATACTTGAAGGCCGCCGTGGGAGTTGGTCCCGAGAATAGAATCGATTTTCTACTTTGTTGTTTGCATAGGACTCCTGTGGGAGCGTTGTAAATATGTATTTGTAATACACACACACACACACACACACACACACACATATATATATATATATATATATGTATATGAAAATGTTCTTTGATCTGATTTGCCTGTTGGTAGTTGGTCCAGCGAATTGGACTTTGAGATGAAACCCTTGGGGTTATAAATTGGCCCCGGGCGCTTTGTGTTGGTGTAACCCGCAGCTGGCGACTCAGGCTCTTACGGTTTTTTTGGCTCTGAGGCACTTTAGTTAACCATATCGAGCTTAGTCTCCGAGTTGGGTTTCGAATCGAGCTCAACGACCCTCAAGTTTTCAAATTGGCCCTGAGGCTTATGTTTTGTCGGTATAACCTGTAGCTGGCAGCCCGGGCTCTTACGCGTAAGGTCTATACGATTTTTGGTGTAGCAGCGACTAAGGCTCTTACGCTTTTTTGGCCCTGAGGCGCTTTATTTAACCATATTGGGATTAGTCTCCGAGTCGGGTTTCGACTAGAGCTCAACGGCCCTCAGGTTTTAAAATTGGCCCTGAGGCTTATGTGTTGTTAGTATAACCTGTAGCTGGCAGCTCGGTCTCTTACGCGTAAGGTCTATATGATTTTTTGTGTAGCGGGAGACTCGGGCTTTTACGCTTTTTTGGCCATGAGGCGCTTTAGTTAACCATATCAGGCTTATTCTCCGAGTCGGGTTTTGACTTGAGCTCAATGGCCCTCAGGTTTTCAAATTGGCTCTGAGGTGCTTTGTGTCGGTATGACCCATAGCTGGCGACTCAGGCTCTTACGCGTAAGGTCGATACGACTAGCTGGCGACTTGGTCTCTTACGCTTTAGGTTGGTACAACCTTTAATGCAGCGGGTGACTTGGGCTCTTATGCTTTAGGTTGGCACAACCTTTAACCGGTTCTTTTTGAGGTTTATTTTTGAAGTAAGTGAAGGCCTGTGATTTTATGGCAATACTCGGACGTCTCCGAGTTGCGTTAGTTTGGCCGGAGCCTTATGACGGTGGTCATTTGCATTTGGCCGTAGCCTTTTAGTCCCCGAGTGAGATAGTCATGGAGTCTATATCGAGGGTATGCCTTTTGGGTATTACAAGTTCGATATACAGCCTTGACTTTGATATGGGGTTTATGCCTGTTTTAAGGTCTTACAAATTTGTATCTTGCCTCGAGGAGGGCTTATGAGTTAGAATTTTCCTGCCCTGAGGTGTTACGATTTCGGGTTATATAACTTGATGAACCGATTGTCGAGGCAGTCCCCGAGTCGAAATTGATGTTGACTCAAGGAGGACTTATGAGCTTGGAGTTACCTGCCCTGAAGTCTTACAGTTTCGAGTTTTAGTGACTCGGTAGAGCGGCTGTAGACGACAGTTCCTGCGTGATTGCTAAATTTTTGGCCCTGGGGCTGTATTTTGTAAAAATGGTAAAATTCTTTTATGTGTAAAATGATTTGATGATAGAAGGTACTTATCTAATTACTTGGTACATGTATACATGTTCTTTCCATCGAGGGTTTGATTATTCTACACGGACACAGTTCATTCGACCATTTGGTCTGATACATCATTCTCCTGTCGAGACCCTCTTTGGCATATTTCGGTGATCTCCCGGGGGGATGCCCCTCAATATTCCAGGTTGATCGGAGAGAAGCCTTGGATACTTGATGGGTTATCCTTAGGTAGAATATGGATGTTGCCTCGTTAAAAATGCCAGTAGAACCCATTTTGGATAAAATCTGACGTGAGGGAAAAGAGCGCAGCGCATGTTTTAAAACCTAAGGCCTTCCAGCTGGGGGATGTTTTGATTCCTTTTAGTGGCATACCTGCGCATTTGGTTAGTGCATAAGTTTGAAGTAAAGATAGGGAGGATAGTATCTTAGCAATAATAGCGCTTGAGCATTGATATGTTCTAATGGTTTGGTAGTTGCTCGCCTTCTATGGTGCCTAACTTGTAGGATCCTTTGCCGATTATTTAGAGGATGCGGTACGGTCCTTCCCAGCTCAGTCCTAGCTTAACTTCTTTAGGGTTTCGAGTGCTTTGGGTGACTTTCCTTAGGACTAAGTCCCCGGTTTTGAAATATCGGAGGTTTGCTCTTCGGTTGTAGTATCTTTCGATTCTTTGTTTTTGTGCGGCCATCCGGACCAGTGAAGCTTCTCGCTTCTCGTCTAATAGTTCGAGGGCCGTGGTCATGGCCTCATTGTTTAAGTCTTCGGTGGCATGTCAGAATCTGGCACTCGGCTCCCCAACCTCGACCGGTATTAAAGCCTCGGACCCATATACCAAAGAGAATGGTGTCTCTTCAGTGCTTGATTTAGAGGTAGTCCGGTATGCCCATAGTACTTCAGGCAGCGTTTCTCTCCATTTTCCCTTCGCATTTTAGCTTCTTTTTCAAGTTCCGAATGATGGTCTTATTTGTGGTTTCATCTTGGCCGTTTGCACACGGGTGGTAGGGCGTCGATAATATTCTTTTGATTTTGTGATCCTCGAGAAACTTTGTTATTTTGCTTCCAATGAACTGCTTCCTGTTATCACACGCTATCTTGGAGGGGATCCCAAATCGGCATATGATGTGATCCCATATGAAGTCGATGAATTCTTTCTCTCTTATCTTTTCATAGGCCTGTGATTCCACCCATTTTGAGAAATAGTCAGTCATAAACAGAATAAATCTAGCTTTATCCGGTGCCGTCGGTAGGGGGCCGACTATGTCCATTCCCTATTTCATGAAAGGCCATGGCGATAAAACTGAATGTAGCTATTCACCGAGTTGGTGGATTATGGGTGCGAATCTCTGACACTTGCCTCATTTTCGGACGAATTCTTTGATGTCCCTTTCCATGTTGTCCCAGTAGTAACCTTTCGAATTAAAGAATCGACACTGGTGTGATTTTCGCAGGTGCCCTCGTGGATTTCTCGGAGCACCGTAATCAGTGTCTTCTGGTCCCAAGAATACTGCCAGGGGACCATCGAAGGTTCTTCTGTATAGAGCTCCGCTCTCGTTGAGTGAAAATCGGGCTACTCTGGTCTGAAGGGCCCTTGATTCTTTTGGATCTCTGGGCAGTTTCCCACTTACCAAATAATCGATGTATTTGTTTCTCTAATCCCATGTCAGGCTGGTGGAATTGATTTCGGCATGGCCTACTTTGATCACTGATTTGGATATCTGAACAACAACCCCGGGGAGTACATCATCTTCCTCGACGGAGGACCCTAGGTTTACAAGTGCATCGGCCTCACGGTTCTGCTGCCAAGGCACATGGACCAGAGTCCACTCTTTGAAACGACGCAAAGTGGTTTGAAGTTTGTCTAGGTACCGTTGCATCCTATCCTCTCGTACCTCGAAACTCCCATTTTCCTGGTTTACTACAAGAAGGGAATCACATTTGGCTTCGACGGATTCCGCTCCCAGGCCTTTGGCTAGCTTGAGACCTGCAATCATAGCCTCATATTCAGCTTCGTTGTTAGTCAGCTTTGCAGTTCTTATAGATTGTCTAATCACGCCACTCGCAGGTGGCTTCAGAACGATGCCGAGCTCGGATTCCCTCATATTTGAGGCACCATCGGTGAATAAAGTCCATACCCCCGATGATGCGGCCATTTTTAGCAGAAGCTCTTTTTCTACGGAGGGCGCAAAATCGGCCACGAAGTCAGCCAGAATTTGGGACTTGATAGCCGTTCGGGGATGATATTCAATATCGTACCCCCCAAGTTCGATGGCCCATTTGGCGAGCCGGCCCGGCAATTCAAGTTTATGCAATATATTGCAAAGAGGATATGTTGTTAAAACACATATATGGTGGCTTTGAAAATAAGGTTTCAATTTTTGAGACACACTTATTAATGCAAGAGCTAATTTTTCTAAGTGTGGATACCTGGTTTTAGCATCTTCCAGGGTTCGACTCACATAGTAGACATGGAATTGTGTACCTTGCTAATCTCTAACCAAAACACCACTTACCACTATCTCGTACACTTCCAAATATAGATATAGCGTTTCGTCCTCCTTCGGGGTGTGGAGCAAAGGTGGGCTTGAGAGATACCGTTTTAAACCTTCCAAGGCGTGTTGCTACTCCGAGGTCCACTCAAAATTTTTTTTATTTTTAAGCAGGGAGAAGAAGTGATGGCTCCAATCTGATGTTCTCGAGATAAATCGGCCTAACGCTGCTATCCGCCCGGTCAACCGCTGTACTGCCTTTACGTTGTTCAGCACCGTAATTTCTTCGATGGCCTTGATTTTGTCGGGGTTGATTTCAATCCCCCTGTTTGATACCATGAAGCCTAAGAATTTGCCCGATCCTACGCCAAAGGCGCATTTCTCGGGGTTGATCTTCATGTTGTAGCTTATGAGGATGTCAAAAGTTTCCTGCAAATGAGTCAAATGGTCCTCTGCGCGCAGGGACTTACCTAGAATGTCGTCAATGTAAACTTCCATAGATCTGCCTATTTGATGATCGAACATTTTATAAACTCAGCGTTGGTATGTGGCCCCTGCGTTTTTTAGTCCGAAAGGCTTACATTGTAGCAGTACGTGCCATAATTCGCAATTGAACGAAGTTTTCTCCCTATCCTCGGGGTTCATCTAAATCTGATTATACCCGGAGTAGGCGTCGAGAAAGGTGAAAGTCTTGTGGCCAGCCATGTTATCAATCAATCGATTGATATTGGGCATTGGGAATGAGTCCTTAGGGAATGCTTTATTTAAGTCCTTATAATCTATGCACATTCTTAACTTATTCCCTTTCTTGGGGACCACTACAACATTAGCCAACCACTCGGGATACTTTACTTCCTTGATGGACCCTATTTTGAGGAGTTTTGTTACCTCGTCTTTGACGAACGCATGCTTTACCTCGGATCGAGGCTTCCTTTTTTGCTTCACCGATTTGAACCTGGGGTCGACACTCAGTCGATGTGTGTTTATTTATGGGGAGACCTATGTCATATCTAAGCGAGACCAAGCAAAGAAATCAATGTTGTCAATAAGAAATTGAATGAGTTTTTTCCTGAGTTCGAGGGTTAGTCCTGTTCCCAAGTATACCTTTCGATCTGGTAGCTGTTTCACCATAACGGTTTGTTTCACTTCTTCGACCGCTGATCTTGCTGCGTCCGACTCTTCGGGGTCAATGAAAGTTTGAGGAGTGAGAAATTCTTCCTCGTCGTCTTCAGGAACCAGCCTATATTCTGACCCATTGGAGGTAGAATATATGGGCTTAGGCACCACGTCGTGCACTGCGAACATTTCTTTTGCAGAGTGTCGCTCCCCATACACTGTTTTTATGCCATCTGCTCTTAGGAATTTCAACATCTGGTAGAGAGTCGACGGTATTTCCCTAATGCTATGTATCCATGGCCTTCCCAGCAGGGCGTTTTATCTCGTGTCTCCTTCGATCACATGCAACCTGGTATTTGGAACTGTATTGGACACATCAATTGGGAGGACGATCTCCCCCTTCATCGTTTCGCTCTCCATGTTAAACCCTCTGAGGGCATTAGAATTGGGTACGATTTGGTCAAGTAGCTTGAGCCACTCCACTATCCCGAATCTGATTATATTGGTCGAGCTACCTGGATCCACAAGCACACGCTTAATTTGAACGTTATCTAAGAGAAAATAAATTACCAATGCATCGCTATGTGTTCGGGATAATGCTTCGATGTCTTCCTCTCTAAACATAATAGTTCTTTTAGGTATACAATTTTGAGTTCCCTCTTTCGTGGCGGTGGGTACTTTGGCCCGTTTGAGCACGGGTTCTTGTGGTCCGCGTTCCTCAGGATCATTGTTTTCACGTGCGTTTACTGAATTAGACATTTTCTGACCTAAAATTGAGGATTCTTAGACAAGAAAAAGTGTGAAGAATAAATTGTGTTTTTAGAAAACCAGCACTAAAATGATTACTATTATTTTTAGCCCCACGGTGAGCGCCAAACTATTTACCTTAAAAATGGTAATTACAATTATATTTGATTATGTGGTTCTAAAAATATGTGATCTATTTTAATACTGGTTGTTTAAGCAATAGATGCTGCGTATGAAGCGAGAAAAATGAAATCAGTGCGAAAAGAACTATGTTAAGCAAACCAGGCTCCAAAGAGGCCAGTCTCGAGGGTGGTCGGGCAGGCCTCGAGGTCGAGCTCGAGGGGCTTGGCAAATGACAGTCGATGATAGTATAACAATATTGAAGGACTTAAGGTTGGCCTATTTATGATCAATAATAAGCAATAAATGGAGAATAACTCAAGAACACAATAAATGAGAAGCAATAATTTTAATGAGACAGTTGAAGAGAATGTTCTTGTTAGAGAGCAGAGGATGTTCTTATTTTTGTATATTGAATATCATATATCATACAAAATGACAAGGTTCTCCTTTATATATGAGGGGGAATCCCAACTTGGTACATGTGTAATTAATGCAAGGAGATATGACGGGTACAATCATTTTATGCCACGGTACGGGCCTGTACTATTTTGTGCACTTTGTCAGCTTTAACCATGCATCTTTTGGGAGTCTCCCCCTTTTCATATTGACCCTTGATTTATGTTTCCTCGGGGTTGAGAACCCTCGATGTGTCCTTCGATGCCGAGCTCGGGCCTTCGAACCTTTACGTTTGCCGAAGTTGCCATAAAATTGGGCTCTCCGATTTTAGCCGTGTACAAACATGAAATTGCATACCTTGTTCTTATCGAACCAGGACACCACTTACCGCAATCCCAGAAACTGCTAAGTACAAGTAGAGTTTCTCATCTGCCTTTGGAGTGTGAAGCAATGGTGGGCTCAAGAGGTATCGTTTTAATACCTCTAACGCCTGTTGACATTCCAGGTTCTAGGTGAAATCGTTCTTCTTTTTGAGTAAAGAGAAGAATCTGTGGCTCCAATCCAACGACCTCGATACGAATTGGACTAAAGAAGTTATCCGCACTATCAACTTTTGCACGACTTTAGTGCTGTCCACGATGGTGATGTCTTCGATAATCTTGATTTTATCAGGGTTGATCTCGATTCCCCAATTCAATACCATGAAGCCAAGGAACTTGACCGAACCGACCCCGAAAGCACATTTCTCGGGGTTGAGCTTCATGTTGTATTTTGTTAGTATCTTGAATGTTTCCTGCAAATGTGTCAAATGGTCCTCTCGGACCGGGGCCTTCTCTTTTGTTTCACCGGTCTGAACTTTGGGTCCAGTCTAAGTCGATGTGTTGTTACATCCATTGGGATCCCTGTCATGTCTAAGTGGAACAAGCAAAATAATCTATGTTATCTATAAGAAATTAAATAAGCTTTTTCCTGAGTTCGGGGGTTAACCCCATCCCCAAGTATACCTTTTGTTGGGGCAGGTACTCGACCAATATAACCTATTCTAGCTCTTTGGCCGTCGATTTTGTAGCGTCGGAATCTTCGGGAACTACAAAAGTTCGAGGAGTCAAAATATCTTCTTCTTCTTCTTCCATTTCCTGCTTCTCTGATTCGGTCGAGGCTGGCAGTGGTGATTGCTATTTGGATTCCTATTTATCTTTGATGCTCGAGCCTTCCAATATTGATAGTGCCGATATAGGTATTACCTCATCGACCGCAAATATTTCTTTTGCAGCATGTTTCTCCCCGTACACTATTTTTACATCGGCCGACGTCGGGAATTTCATCATCTGGTGGAGAGTCGAAGGGAATGCCCTTATGTCGTGGATCCAAGGACTTCTGAGTAGGGCATTATACCTCATGCCACCCTCGATTACGTGGAACTTGGTATCTTGAATGGTTCTAACCACGTTCACCGGTAGGATAATCTCTCCTTTAGTTGTCTTACTGGACATATTGAAGCCATTTAATACCCGAGCTACGGGCACGATTTGGTCTTGTAGGACGAGCTGCTCCACGACCCTTGATCGGATGATATTTTCCGAGCTACCTAGATCCACTAAAACACCCTTAACTTGAACTTTATTTAATAAGATAGAAATTGCCAGAACGTCGTTGTAGGGCTGAGAAATTCCCTCTGCTTCGTTAAAATATACGGTGCCTTCTAGCACATAATCTCGGGTTCATTTTAACCTTGTGATTGATATCTTAGTGCGTTTGAACATGGGTCCCTGCGGAATGTCGACACCATCGATGATCATATGAATGACGTGCTGCGACTCTTCCTGTTCATTTTTCCTATTGGCATACCTTTATCTGAAATGATTCTTAGCTCGATCACTGAGGAACTCTTGAAGATGGCCCTCGTTGAATAGACGAGATACCTCCTCCCTTAATTGCCTGCAATCCTCAGTCTTGTGACCACGCGTGCCATGGTATTTACATATCAAATTGGGGTTTCTTTGGGAAGGATCGGTCTGTATGGGTCTGGGCCACCTAGTATCTTTGATCCTTTCGATTACCGATACAATGCCTGATGCATCGATGCTTAAATTATATTCCGATAATCGGAGTGCCTCTGTGGGATCGACATATTTGTTGAAACCACTTTTGCTCATAAGTCCCCGATAATTCTGTCCTCGATCACTTCTTCAATCGTTCCGGGCGGGATTGCGTCCTGGACCACTGTTCATTCGATCTGCGGTGTATGGTTGATATCGATCTTTGTTCTACCTTGGTTCCCTGTCGATGTCCGTTTGATTTTTAACTGCTGACCTGTTTGGATGCACCGAACCAGAGGGAGCTCCGAGTTATTCGTCTTCGACTCTGATCTTCGATTGATACCGATTGTGTACATCTGCCCAAGTTACAGCGGGATACACGATCAAATTTTGTTTCAACTGGCGTGATGCTATCGAACTCCGTTCATTCAACCCCTAAGTGAAAGCTTGAACAACCCAATCATCTGTAACCGGTGGCAACTCCATGCGTTCTATTTGAAATAATGATACAAACTCCCTCATCATTTCATTATCCTTCTGTCTTACCTTGAAAAGGTCCGATTTCCTTGTCACAACCTTTATGGCCCTGGCGTGCGCCTTTACGAAAGAATCTGCTAACATGGCAAATGAGTCGATGGAATTCGGCGTTAGGTTGTGGTACCAAATCATTACTCCCTTCGACAGGGTCTCTCTGAACTTTTTCAATAACACAGATTCAATCTCATCATCTTCCAAATCGTTACCCTTCATGGCGCATGCGTAGGAGGTGACATGCTCCTTGGGATCGGTGGTCCCATTATATTTAGGTATGTCTGGAATATGAAACTTTTTTGGGATGGGTTTTGGAGCCGCACTCGGAGGAAACGACTTTTGTACAAACTTCTTTGAACCCATTTCTTTCAAGATTGGCGGTGTTCCTGATATCTGATCAACTCGAGAGTTGTATGTTTCCACTTTTTTATCATTAGCTTCGATTTTTTTCTCTCCTAAATGTATTATTTTGGTGAGTTCTCGAGCAATTTAATTATCGCAGGATCAGTCCCCGATTCGTTACCATTCGACCTTTCCGGTACTGGCTCGGTACGACGAGTGGTTTCCGGCTCGACCCCATTCGGAGCTCTATGTTGATTTTATAACTGAGCAATAACGACTTTCTGATCCTGAAACATCTCGAATATCACTTGGAGACTGACCCATCCGTCTCCTCTGCCATGTGTACCTTGGCCACCAGATCGGCCTTCTCTATGTACACTCCCTTCGAGGTCTGTGCCTAGGTCCGTATTTAAAGCAACGTGCGAACTGACATCGACTGGATTGGAAATCGATGCTCCTCCGAGATTATCATGTGGCACCTCGACTCCTGGAGCAATCACATTATCATTTTTTCCGTAAAATCCGAGGCCATCATCATTCTGTGTAGGTGCATTTTGTGAGTTTGACATGTTTTGACCTGAAAGCAAAGATACTTGACAAGAAACAAGCGTAAAATAGTGTGTATTATCAGAATCAACACTGAACAATCACTATTATCCTTAGCCCCACGGTGGGCACCAAACTGTTTACCCTCAAATTCGGATAACAATTAAACTTGTATTGTGGTTTTAAGGATATGTGATCTAATCCAATACCAATTGATAACAAAGAATTAAACAGATGAATTAGACAATAAATTAAATCAATCCAGTATGTAAGCAAAGCCTGGATCTCAACAGACACTTCGATCTCTAGGCTTGATGTCTCATCTTCGAGCTCGAGTCTGACTCATTACGAGGCTACCCTGGAGGAAACTCCCTTGCCTCAATCAGACAGTAAAATCGGATAGGCCTGAGTTCGACCGTATACATAAATAATTTTTTTAAAAAGGTAGTACTGTCCTAAGAACTAACGTTAAAATTTTTTAGGGTTGTCATCTATGTGTTGGTTCCCGTGTCAGTCATCTTCTTGTTGCATCTTGTGAGTCCTGTTCTTTTATTTCTCCATTGAAGATTGAAAAGGTAATTCTGAATACGAAGTGGTAGGAGTTCAAACAAAGAACTATAATCATAAAGGACTCGGCATATAGCATATTAGTTAACTTCATATAGATTTCTGTTATAATATTGCTGAAGAATGCTTCTTTTTATCTCCAAACTTTGTATTCTAGCAGTGATAGGTACATGTGAATGCAGGGACGAATGTAGTATACAACTGTAGGTTCAATTGAATGCGTAACTTTTGATAATAAAAAATTATATATAAAAATTCATTAAAATTATAAAAATAATATGACCTCATAACTTTAAAAATGTAATGAGTTCAATGTTAAAAAATTTAAAAGTTGAACCCATAAAATTTAATTCCTGAATTCGCCTCTATATGCATGGTGAGTGAACTAAATTCAAGGTCATCCTTAAAATGCATAACTTCAACTTCTTTTATTTTAATGCATGAATTTTGGTGGATTTTGTTTATGCGATTGAACATATATTTTTCTTTTAGGTGGTTAAATATTTTATAAATACTTAAAGATTCTTCTTTTGAAATATCGGGCTATTAACTTTTAAGAAGACAAAGAGCGTCATGAAGAAGTATTTCTTGAAGATATTAAAATTGAAGAAGATGAAAAAATCATAGAAGAAAAAGTTTCAGAAAATACCATAATTGAATTAGAATAGAGAAGATGAAAGATCAAACTGTTAAGAATCAAGAAGAAGCTTATAACTTATATTGTGAATATGCGCACTCCAAAGATTTCAGTCTAACAAAAGATAAATAATACTATTTTCAAGGTGGTATAGTTATTCGAGAAAAAACGTGGGAGAAAGATGAAAGAAAGGAAATCCAGTAAGGCATCCTGTAGTCAAATAAACTCGCGATCTAAGGACCCGTTTGGTTATAGGTTTTATGAAAATAAATTTGAATTTTATTTGGCAAACACATGTTTGATTATAAATTTTTCTTATATTTTAACAAAATTTCAAGTCTCAAATCTCAAATCCCAAGACCAATAGCTGGTTTTGGGCCAAAATATCAGTATTTGATTTTTAAAAATTGCCCCAAACTTTTATATTTTATAAAAGAACCCACCATTTATTATTTTGTAATAATGTTGCTTCGCTTTCTCGGTCACGTGATAGCGTATCATGTAGTTCATTATAAAATTGATAGTTTTTTACCAAATTTATTTATGTTCAAGACTATGGTGTGCGGATATAATGAATGTTATTGATAATGATATTGTTGGATATTTGTGATAGTTTTAGAATTTGTGGGTATAAGTTTTGTTTCATGTTTTTCCAAAGTAAATTTAAAAATATATTTTGGAAATTGATGTCCAAACATATTTTTATCTTCAAATTAAACTTCACCCAAATCAAATTTTTTAAAATAAATTTGAGAATTTATGACCAGACGCTAGCGTCCTGCAATGATAATATTTAAGCGTCAATTTCTAACGGTCCTTTCAAGAGGGATAGATTTGTTAAAGAGCATAATCTTGAGATGACTTCACTGAAAAATAATATTTGCTAAGATTGACACTTTCAATAGCTAAAATTGAAAGGCTAGTAATTGAAAACATGGCTAATGTTGGAATAAGCCACCAACAACCTATTCTTACTTGGTAAAAGAAGGCGGTGGGACCAATATTTTGGGCTATTCAAAGAAAAATTGTTTTAATGTTATAAATCAATCCATGAAATCTAAGGTGGAAGCTAGGGATTGTCAAAGTGTTGTTAGTCAAAGTGTTGTTAATAAATTTAATCACAAACAAGCAAGTGGGACACTCTTTTATTGAGCCTCCAGCTTGATTCTAAAGCTCTTGTAGCTAATATCTTTTGGAGAGATGATTGACCCATAATTAACTATAATTGATCAAGCTCGAGAAATGACAATTGCCATTAGAGAAGTGATAAGTTAAGATTTGAGCATTCTTTCTTATTTGTATTTTTCTTTTTCCGGCATTATTAGGCCTAGCGAGTTCCTTTTTTTTTTTTTCCAAAGGCGGTCCTTTTCTTTCCTTGGACCGGAGTACGCAGCCGAACAACCGCTGGGGTTTCCAGAGCCAATAACTCGAAGGCGTTCGGGAAGGCGCGATTCTGGTTCTCTCGGAGGCGGGCTTTCCTATGGTAGTCCCGCTGCGGCCTCTGAACGGCCGTCGAATTGGTTCCTGGTCCTGGTCAGAGACCACTGTGTTCGCGCCGGCCGGGTGCTATTGTACCAGTGGTGGAGTGGCTTGAATCAAATCGTTTGTCTAGAGAGGGTGGGGTTCTTAGTGGTTAAGCCGGGTGAAGATCTTGCTTCCAAGTCTGAATATTATATTGAAACATAGAACTTCTTCCCGATCCTATAAAAACATCCAGCAGGAATCGAACCTACGAATTTGCCTGCTACCACGGTAGCACCTAGTGTGGTCAGCGATGTGGCGAAAAAGACAGATTCAACGAGATATGCCTTAGCTTTTCGCAGCAAAGCAAGTCTACAAGCCACTGATTCGAACCACTGCTTCTCCTTATTGTCGTGAGTGGGTCTGTCGTCCTCCTCATTATAGTGATTGAATTCTAAGGGTTCAAGGTGCACCCTCAGTATGGAATCCAGATCTTGTGGATCAATGAAGAATTCGGCTCCATCTTCAGCAACTGCTCAATCTTTCATTTCGAAAATCAAACTTGGATGTCATGGGACTTTCTCGGCTGCATTGCATAAGCATAAAAAGATGCCAGAGAGAAAAGGCTAGAACTTATGCTTTGACTTGACAAAGGAGCTTTTCATCCCTTTTTCTGGATTGTTGGTCCGCAGCCCTGCCCTATAAAATGAATAAGGAGAGGCCGAAAAAAAGCATAAGCTACCTCGTTCGTGCTCCCGTCTTTCCCGCTGCCATCTTCGGTGGATGCGCTTCTTCTTCCTGCCGGTTCAGGAGCTTAGGCCCAAGCGCTGTCCATACACTGATAAGGGATGTATGGATTCTCGAGAAGAGAGGAGCCGTGGTGGTCCCCCCGGACCGCCCGGATCCCATGGTAAGATGTTATCATTTTCAATGATACCAAGTCCCGGCTTAGCACTTCTTCAGCTAAAATCAACAGCGGCATCTAATTGAATTGATTCACCGGATCTTCCATCTACGAAAATGGAGCAAAGGGAAAGGACTTTCACCAGTTTCTTGAGTGAGAAGCGGATGTTGGTGAAAAAAGGAAGGCAGGAGCGCACTTCCATTTTCTTTTTACTAGTAGGGGGTCCTTTGGATGTTGTCGTGATGCTTTGGTTACGAAGGTTACCGCGGCTCCCTTCTCGTAGTTTTGACTTGCTCTTAGGCTACCGTTGACCGGCTTCGCGAGACCATTTCTCTGGGAAAACCACACGACTGCTCCTGAAAGATAGATGAACGGATAAAACAAAACCTTTGATCTATGTCGTGGAAAGTTCAGCCAGGTCTGATTAGAAGTTCAAAAATGAGTGGTGCGAGGGGCTTTAGAGGGAAAAAGGGGGGGGGGGGGGGGGGGCGAGATCCAGCTAAGGTAAGGAACTTCATTTCGCCTATGGCTGGATCCTTTTAGATCTACGGGCCGGCCCTTTTTTGCCCTTCCATTCTGTTCTTACGGTAGTTGAACAAAGAAATTCCACGATCGAACTACCAAAAGAAAATAGAATGGGCTAGAAATCGGAGCTTCCATCAGCAGGCAGGTATTTACTTTTCTGAGACCGGTGAATCGGGTTGAAAGTGAAAGCCGCCAAAAACTGGCGGAATGCTCTCGAAACCAATTCACTTGAGTGAGACAGACCAAAGAGGGTTTTCCTGTACGTTCATCACAAAATATTTCTAGATCCCAATACACCCAATGCCAGATAGCTGCCAAAAAGCATAAGCCAAAAAACACAATATGTGCTCCAGCCACACCTTCGTAACTCCAAATACCCGGATTCATTACAGTCCCAGCTCAGACCCGGAGGTGGTGGCTGAACTCGCCGCAGAGTTCAGGAGCTCCGAAATTCCAAGTGACATGATTCCTCCTTCAGAAGCTAAAGTTGAATGATCGAAGTCTCCTTTAGGTTGGGTGATCCATAAGATCATTTGGCGAGGTTCATCCCTCAGCGTGGGGATCTTTCTGGAAATAAAAACTTTTTTTGTTGAGGCCGGCGCCTTTCCAAGCACTTTCTATTTCTAGATATAAAGGGGGCTTATTTCCTAGCCCCAGTGGGAGTAGTGACTAGCGTTATAGGTCGTTGGGCGGCCGGAAATAAAATCTCACACAGTTACTAAGTCTCTCATAGGCCGGTGACATTAGTAAAAAAAGGTCATATTTGTTCTTGCACAATTCGAAATTAACTTTATCCTATATCAAACTATTGGTCTAATAGTACTCTTCGACTGGAAAAAGTCCTTTTTTACCCTTAACCCTTAATACATCTTAATTTGATGCTAATTTTTTACTATAGTCAAAAGCTGAGGGATAAAGTGTGAACTATTTATTCCGAAGAATCTGGACATGTTAAATCTGCCCATTTCACGTAGGAGCACCGTTAATGCAAAAAGTAAATACCAGATGATTTGCTAACAATAAAGGTATAAACAGAGAGAAAGTGTAATGTAGGACAAAATTGAGAAATTTCGCATAATACATGGAAATATTTTGACCTTTTTCCTATATTAACTAAAAAGTAAAATTGTCATGACCCAAAACTCAACATGTCGTGATGGTGCCTATCATGATACTAGGTAATCTGACAACTCACATATTTCAATACTTTTAAATTCAAAATATACTAAAACATATTTAAATAAATGAAATTCTCAAATAACTGGATGAAACGTCACAAATCAATATAGAAATTTCCAAAATCTGGGTGTCATTGAGTACATGAACATCTATTATACACTATCTAATACATGTCCAAGAAAGTAGAGTAGAATAAGCAAAAACTGAGAGATAGAGGAGGAGAGACAAGGTCTGCGGATGTCAAAGCAGCTATCTCGATAATTTCGGAACAGGTAAAACTCTAAGATCAACAACCACCGTGCCGAAAAATTCCTGGATCTGCACACGAGGTGGAGAACTGAAGTGTGGGTACAACCAATTCAATAAGTATCGTAAATAAACATGGCAAGGTAAGAGAAGCTTAAATTACTGATGATACTAATTATTCCGGTGTAATTCTGCCTTTTTAAACCAGCACAACACGATATTTAAACACGAACTCATAAAGCTTCATGATAAGAGTATTCGTGTGTGCATGTGCACTACTTCTCGAATACCCTGCTCAAACAGTATTATGGCATGTAGGGGAAGGAAACACGTAAATTAGATCAATGATCAAGAAAATACAAGTTCCACACACTACAGGGACAACTCACGTGTCAATATTATCAATATATGGATCTGTATGGACAACTCACGTGCCAATAAGATCAATACATGGGTTTTCACGAATAATTCACGTGCTGCATGGATAATTCACGTGCCAATAACATAATTCGCCCAGCATAGCCGCAGGCTCCCAGTTCAAACATATCATATAGAAACAATAAAGAAAGTATACATGTATATAATGAATGAAGTAAGATTCTCATATCCCTAGACTGGTATAAATGACATGCTAAGGTGTAGGCAAGTGTGCTATCGTAGCTCAAACCGAAAATTTTATCATTGAAAAATATTTATCAAGTTCGTTCAGGGGTTAACCTCTATGTAGCCTCATCATAGCTCAAATAGATCACACAAACCGTATATCATAATTTAAAGCTTAACAGTCAATATCTAGGCTTATAAGAGCCCGAGCACACTCAAACATGAATATATAATCACGGTGCCCACACATGGGCTCATCCCCACTCATGTGCACACCCAAAAACACGTGGCTATCACAACAATTTAGGCAACTGGTGCCTCAACTGAGTTTAAATACGATTCCCTCAAGAAAATTGAATCAATCTGCTAGCAAGCCCTTGCCTCGCGAATCAGCCTCTGAACACCTCGAATCTAGCCCAAAACAATTCGATACAATCAACACGAGTTATAGGAATCAATTCCATATGAAAATGCTAAGCTCTTGTTCAAAGGTCAAAAAGTCAACTCAAAAGTCAACTACCGGGCCCACGTCTCGAAATCCAATAAAAGTTACAAAATCCGAAAGCCCATTCAACCACGAGTCCAACCATACCAAATTTTGATACCAAATCGTCATTCAAATCCCCAAATTTAACTCTCCAATCCCTAGCCTAGAACTCCCAAAATTCCACCTCAAAAACATACAACCTAGGTGGGAAATTCAATAGGGAAACAATATTATTGAATAAAAATGATCAAGAGTGACTTACCTAAAAAACCCCCACAAATATCCTCTCAAAAATCGCCTTAGTTCGAGCTTGAAATGTCCAAAATGATTAAAAATTACGAAACCCTCGAGTTTTAAACACTGCCCCCGCTCTTTTCGCTTATGCCGATCATTTAACCGCACCTGAAGTTTCATTTTTGCGGTCAAAGCTCCGCATTTTCGGAGTTACACTAGATACCGGGCTTGCGCACATGCGGCCACTAATTCGCATATGCGAGAAGACTTATGCTTTTGCGGACCTGCCCACCAGGCCTCCTTTCGCTTTTGCGATGCTCCTTCCGCATCCGCATACTTGCAGGTGTGGAAATTCCCTTTGCACCTGCGAAACTTATAAGCTCACCCAAATCCTCTCCTACAATGACTCCTTCACTTCTGTGGTCGCGCACCTGCGACTAAATTCTTCACAGGTGTGATCGCACCAAACCTGGTGCACTTCAGCAATCCTTCAATTCCAAACTTCGTTCCGTTAACCATCAAAGCTCCACTTGAGGCCCCCGAGACCTTAATCAAATATACCAACAAGCCCTAAAACATGATACGAACTTATTTGCGGTCTTAAATCATATCAACAAACCTCAAAAACACGAATCGCACCTCAATTCAAGCCTAACGAAAACTAAGAAATTCCAACTTCTACAATCGATGTCGAAATCTATCAAATCATGTCCGATTGAAATTTTGCACACAATTCATACATGACACAACAAATCTATTCTCACACAATGAACCAAAATCCGAGCCCGGTAACCACAAAGCCAATTCTCGGTCAAACTTTTCAATTTTCAAAACTTCTAATTTTTCAACTTTCGCCATTTCAAGTCTAAATCAACTACGGACCTCCAAATCACTATCCGAACACACTCCTAAGTTCAAAATCACCCAATGGAGCCATCTAAACCATCAAAACTCCATTCCGGAGCTATTTACACATAAGTCAACATCCGGCCAACCTTTTCAACTTAAGCTTCCAACCTTGAGACTAAGTGTCTTAACTCATTCAAAACATCCCTGTAACTGGATCAATTACTCCAGCAAGTCACATAGCGGCAATTGAGCATAAAATAAGCAGTAAATAGGGAAACGAGGCCACAACACCCAAAACAACCGTCCAGGTCATTACAAGAGTAAAAACCCAACCAAAAGGACAATACATATTACTTGTAATTTCTTTTGTATATGAAAATATTTACTTTTATAAGATTTATAAACATAAAAATTATTTTTATAGAACCTTACAAACATTTTAGTGTATTTTTCCTACTTTTTTGCTTCTCTTATGGACTTTGACTCTCTAGCTGTGGTTTGATTCTCGTTAAATTAACATATACGTTGTTTACCCTTAAAATTGGATAACAATTAAATTTATAAGCTATTTTAAGGATATGTGATTTCACCTCGCATAAATTGATAAATGTGATGATTAATGCTAATAATTAACAGTAAAGTATAGCAAACCAGTGTAAACGCAACTTGTCCCTGTAGCTAGGTCGCCCTCAAACCGGCTGAGTATTAAGTAATATGAACTAAAACTGAAGAACAAAAGAATTTAAGAGAGAAAGAGAGTGTTGTATTGCTTTGGTATGCGAAATTTTTCTTGTTACAAATGATTAGAACCCCTCTTTATATAGTAAAGGAATTTCACTTATGGTACAATTCTCATTACAGAAGAAAATTTCATGATTAGCTAAATAACCGTTCTTGATTTGATCCGTTCCGAGATTTCTGCCATGATCCTCAACCAGTCACGGATATCTCGGCTTTTCGTTATTATGCTATTTTCGGTCTCGCTCGATGTCTATCCCGTTTGGTCTCGATCATCACTGGTCTCGATCTCGACTGGTGCTTCAAATCCTGAGCTCGGTACCTTATCTTCATGTCTCGGTCTAAAATAATACAGGGTTGATCCTCGGCCCACCATCCTGGTCTCGGTTAATCAAAAAAATTGAGTGAGCCCGATTTTAATCGTATACAGATAGTCCCCTCATTTCTCGGAAATAATATGATGAGAAACGACATAAATCTTCGAGCTTCATTTTTCCAATTGATGATATCATCGACTGACTCGATCATCGCGTAAGCGATGAAACGTCCCGTCAGTTCAGTAACCAAGGCATTAAATTCCTGTCAGGCACTGGTCAGCCACTAGGCTACTCTGAGCCGCAACCTTTAACCTAGAAAGCTTTGATTCCTTCCTTATTTAAACCTTTACAACCATTAACTTCTCTGCTCTTTCTCTCTTAAAGAACTCTTGCTTCTTACTTTTCATACTCAACTTTTCTGAATTCTAATCAACCTTTTCACTATCTACCTTCCACAAATGGAAAAGACATCTAAAATTGTGCCTTAAAAAGAGGTTCCGTCTTCATCGCATTCCGCCAGCAACGTAGCTGCGGCGGAATCCCCCCTTGAAGAGTATATTCCAACGAGGTGCCCGACGGTTGCTGACTTTAAAACAGAAAAACCCTTTTGGTACCGGGTCGGTGTGAACCGATGTCAAGGTATATCTGCACCATCACTGAGGGTCTCCTTGATAGGGTTAAAGAGGAGTGCAACTAGGTAAACAAGGACGTGGTCATTCCTTCACCTGAGGAATCGATCACCACATACATAGAGGGATACTTAAGTGAAAACTTAACCCTTTACATTTATCTCCCTAGACCCCGTAATAGTGGCCTTCTACAAAAGGTACAATGTACCTTGGGCCAGATTCACCCATCGTTCTGGAGAATCGGCCTTCCTCCTCCGTGTCTTTTCCATCAAAATCGAGGGTTGTTCCTTTACCCTCGATCATCTGATGTGCTTATACAACCCCCAAATCTATCAAGGGTTAATCAAACTCTCACATCCGACCACCAAAGCCCCATTTTCTAGCCTTGACTAGACCCCCGGTGAAGGTTGGATGCACAGTTTTGTTCGAATAAGGACATCAAACTTAATCCCTATCGAGGATATTCCCTTTCTGGATAAGTGAAATTTCAATCGTAAGTACATTTTCATTGAGTTCTTATTTTCCCATTCGTATTTCCCTTGATTGTTGCTTACCTTAATTTTGTTGTTACAACTGTGGCCCAGA
The DNA here is from genome assembly GCA_005239525.1 of Nicotiana knightiana. NCBI lineage: Eukaryota > Viridiplantae > Streptophyta > Magnoliopsida > Solanales > Solanaceae > Nicotiana > Nicotiana knightiana. The sequence goes on from ML431177.1 coordinate 23,319, forward strand.
TGCCAGAACCGGTTCCGGAGCTAAAAAGATGGGCTGAGAACCTGGTGTCTCAGAGACCCTACTCTGAACGGGCTTGGATGGAGATTTCCAAGGGCCGATGGGAGGATCATAACCTCGGTGAGCTTTCTCTTCTTATTCATTTTTTACTTAAAAAATTTTCCTTTCTTAACTAATTTTCTTGCTTTTTTTTTTTGCAGGTCTCAGGAAATATGTCTCGATGATACCTCCTACCAGCGATGAAACAATTCTTCCTCAACCATCAGTTTTGAAGCCGGTCAAGGATAAAATAAGAAATAGGGGCTCGAGTTTGTTGGGCTCGAAAAAGAAGAAGCCGACAAAGAAGCAGTGCAAGCCAAATAGAAATGTCATTACTTATCAATGGAGTCAGTTTGTCGACTACGGGTTGAGTTGGAAGGGGAAGAACAAGAAGAAGAGGAGGAGGTCGGGCTGGTGACTCACCCTAGGGTTTCTGTTTTGGCATAGAATTCTGACGAACCGGAGGCAATCAACAAAGGGGCTTCGATCGGGGTTCCCGATCCAGAAGCCATCCCGTCCCCATCGAAGAGGGGGAGAAGTAGAAACTCAAAGCAAGACTCCCCAAGCATCGGAAGGGATTCCTGGGATTGAACCCAGTGTGGTCAATATGTCAGACTCACCCCAGATCTCCGATGCTATGATATAAGAAGCAAACATGTTGGATAGGCAACGCATAGATTTCCACAACTTTTTCGATGGGATCGAGGTGACCACTTTTGAAGAGATCCCTGGTTTCGGTGACCTGTCGGTGCCGAAGAGGGTGTCATCGATGGGGAAAATCGGGTCTCCATCAAGATCGAAGCTGGTAGACCAGTTTCCAGCTCCAAGTCCCTATCCTAACCGCATACGTCATTTAGTGTTGACCGTCCCCAAAGATGCTCGGGTTTTCTCCCCTCATCCGGAATCTATAGTTATCTGAGGGGCCTGGTGATCAGAGATGACCAAGCGGTGATGGATGAAGTGGGGGCCGCTTTCCTGTTTAATGAGGCTCAACACGCATTAAATTGGGTAACCTCCGAACTCTGTTTTGTATTTGCTTCATACTTGTATCTTATTCTCAAATCCTTTTTCTTATTTCTTTTATTGGCTTCGGTGTTGCACCATGAAGCTTTTGTGAGAGCCCGAGAGGAGCACAAGGCCGAAGTCCAGGGCCTTCTTGAGAAGAACGACATCTACCGGCTCCTCAGGGAGAGACTTTAGGCTGGTTTGGTCGGAGGTCAGGAGGAGCATACCGACGTGGCCGAACATGTATTCCGCCTGCTCCACGATAATGATGCCGAGTTAGAGATAACAAGTAACGATCCAATTCTGCAGATTAAACAAAGGCTCGAGGAGATCGGCCAGCTCAGCAAGCAAGTGGACGACGTTCTGGCCGAGATCGATGTCTTCAAAGGGAACATGGACATCTTGGATGCTATGAAGGATGCCGTTCAGGCTCATTTGAAATTGGCCGAGACTCAGCTTCAAGCTGAAAAGGAGAAGAACTCGTTGCAAATCTAGAAGATCGGGATCTCTAGTTCCAGTTGGACTCGGCCAGTGGCAAACTCGTGGAGGCAAAATTTGAGGCGGTTAAGGCATCCAGGTCGATGAAAAGGGGACCCAGTTCAAAGTTGATGTTGAGGCCATTCAAACCAAATCCAGGAGCACGATCGACCATGCGAAATGGATGGCTCGGAGGGAGGCCCTAGAAGAGGCTCAAGCCCAAGGTTTCGATATCACGGTTGAGGTTGATAACACCCGAGCAGAAGAACACCAGGATGGGAGATTGGCCTTCCGTGAAGATGACTGATGAGCAAGAAGAAGATCTCTAGGATGAGGATGCCGTTTCCGACGAGGACCAAGCTCCGTAGGCCTTACTAGTTTTGTTCTTTCCTTTTGCATTTTCTTTTGGGGCCACTTTCGGGCCGTTTGTAAAGGACTCTGATTAGGCTATGCTGCCCATGTATATATATATATATATATGAAGATCTCTTTCCCTTTCTGTCTTGTTTTTACCTTACTTTTCCTTATGAAAGTTTTTGTTTTGTTTATGCCTTATGAGATTGTAGTCATATGTTCGAGGCTTAGGCAATTTAACCAAAACCGAACTAGTGTAGTTTTTATGATCGAGTGAGTACTTGCTTGGACTCGAAGTAAGGTAACCCTTAGGTTTTATTTGAGTGAGGACGATCTCTCGAACTCAAATCAAAAGATGGCCCTTAGGCTTGTATATTAGGCCGATATGGCCTTTGTAAAAAGAATGACTTTTTCCCCTTTTCGGCTTGAAAATTTTATTGTTAGTTATATAAAATTTGTTATGCCTTAGCATGAAATAAGAAATTGTTCGGGAGTTCAAACAATTTTGCACCCGTTAGGGTTTTTGAGGCTTGATATTATCAAAGCCCTTTGTAATATTTTGTAATGCCTTAGCCCGAAATAAGGAATTGTTCGAGAGTTCGAACAATTTTGTACTCATTAGAATTTTCGAGGCTTGATATTGTCGAAGCCCTTTGTAATTTTTCCAAGGGTAGCCTTTGTGAACAACTAATTTTTGACCACACCCAGATTCTATACTATTTGTGGTGTAAATTTTTATTTTAGGTCTAATCTTAATACTTTAAATTTTTATCTTACTCTTAATAGGTTTTATTAAATAAAATTAAAAACTACAAAAAATATTCACAATCTTAGAATATAAGATTTGTTCCAATGTGTAAATAGAAAGAGATTTTATATATATATATATATATATATATATATATATATATATATATATATATATACACACACACACA
>ML431177.1:26320-48872 GCA_005239525.1 Nicotiana knightiana
ATGTGTGTGTGTGTGTGTGTGTGTGTGTGTGTGTGTGTGTGTGTGTGTGTGTGTGTATTTTATCTTCTTTTATTTAATTAAAAAAAAACAGGTTAGAAAAATTAAATAAAACAAAAACAAAAAAAAAGGATTAAAAAAAAATAAAAAAAAATAAAAAAAAAATAAAAAAAGTAACATCTAACTTCCCCACTTCACTCATCCTCACCCCCACTCCTTCACATCTCTTCTCTACTTCCCCCACTCATCTCACCATTAAGCAACACAACTCTATATAATAATACGTTTTTACACATTAGAGGGGGGATCAGATTACACCAAAAAAGAACGGCAGCCATCAAAGCCCTTTCTTCTAAAAAAAAAAATTCATACACCACCTAAACTTCAGCAAAATAGCCGTGAAACATCACCATATTCTCCATGAAAACCAGCTTTGAAGCTTCATTGCCTCATCCATTAAGCAATCTTTGAACCATTTCCGAACAGCCCAGAAATGTAGCTGAAAAAGCTGCAAAAACAATCCCAAATTCCAATCAAAATATAGCCAAAACACTGCTGAAAAATAGCCAAAACACTACTGAAAAACAATCCTAAAACCCACGCCAGAACCAGTTGTGTTGCAACGTGAAACAACCGCAAAATCATTGTTCGAAATCCGTTGAACTTCAGCTGAAAATAGCTCGAAAATAACCCCTTTCTTCGCAAAACAACAATATTTTTTATTAGGGTCGAGTCGAATTTTCCGACGAGTGTTTCCGGTCAAGTTCGAGTTGTTTCCGGTCAAGTTCGAGTTGCCAGATTTCTTTGTACATCGCATCGTAGAAATCCTCATATATAAAAAAAAAATTCAGCTTCTAAAGGTCAGTTTTTTTTTTACTCAACTTTATTAGGAATACTTGGTTTATTTAATGTTCATTGCTGTGCCATTTCAATTTTTATCCCCAGTTAGGTACCGCCTCCTTCTAGATTTGATTGTAGTCATTTTTTTTATATAGATTATGTCATAAATATTTGAATTATTTGTTTTGATTTTTCTTATAAGTTCATTTTTCAGCGGTCATGCCATGAGTCTTGATTTTATTTTTTTTGATGTGCTTATGTTGGTTATTCTTATAGCAGCATGTTAAAATAATGATCTAATGTAAGTCAATGAATCAGTTAATTTGGCTTAAGGATCTCGGAAGTTGGCCTAATTTCGTTTGGTTTATGCTCCAATCTATTGTTCTGTTTTATACAATATTTCAACATCTAATTTATTCCGTTACGTAAATATTTGGTTAGTAAGTTATGAGGTTGGTTAAACATGAATTGAAAATAAGTCATCACTAATAGAGCTGGGCTGATTTGTTTCAGAATATAGAAATGAGTTCTTGCTTTAGATATTAATGAGCCGTAGGTTGAAATTGATGGGTCATGGAGTATTGATTTTAAAATTAGAAAGTCATGGGCTTTAAAACATAAACGATTAATTAGAATTAGCTTGGGTCAATCCTGTCAAACCCAATAATATCATAATCATGTACCCTCTGTGCAAATTTATTCGGGGCTTTTGCATCCGTACTCATTTTTTGTGCCACGTTTTAACTTATACCCGCTTTGTAAAAAAAGTTATACCGGTACCCATTTTTGCGCATAACTTCAGCATGCGGGGCTGAAGTAGCAAAGGCAATCACGCAAAATTTCAGCATTCTAGTAGACGGGCCTGAAGTAGCTTGCGAACTTCAGCTCTAGAGCTGAAGTTCCCAAGTTATAAAGACAACAACTTCAGCATACGGGGCTGAAATTCCCAACTTATAAAGACAAAAACTTCAGCATACGGGGCTGAAGTTCCCCAGTTACACTGGGGAACTTCAGCTCTAGAGCTGAAGTTTTGTCTTTGTAACTGGGGAACTTCAGTCCTGTATGCTGAAGTTTTGTCTTTATAACTGGCGAACTTCAGCTCTAGAGCTGAAGTTCGTAACTGGGAAACTTCAGTCTTTGTAAATGGGGAACTTTAGCTCGGTATGCTGAAGTTTTGTCTTTATAACTGGCGAATTTCAGCTTAACTTGTGAACTTTAGCTCAGCGAGGGAAATGGAGCTGAAGTTATTTAAAAAGTGGGTACAAGTTAAAAGTTTTTAAAAAAAGGGGTATAGGTTAAATGGGGGCGACCAAATAAGGTGCCCCGCGCAATTTTTACAATTTATTCCATGACTTTTGAATTGTACAATAATCTCAAACCTTTAAAAAAAAAAATAACTTATGAATATTGTAGCTTGTTTTAGGCATAAATAAATTTATCATCGTAACTTTGTACACGTTCGCGTGACATAATTACGATTTTTTAGAATAAAACCAAGGTAAACGTTCGCGCGGCTTCGAAAATTTTTCTTAAGTAATTAAGTGTAGTAAATTGTGTACACGTCCGCGTGACATGATTTTTGACGCATCAATGCAAGCGGGTATAGACATACGTAACCCGTCTTAAAATAATTCTTTAAAAACAAATACAAGTGAATATAAAAGTGGTAAAAGTAAAAATATACATAGGTCCTAAAATGAGTAATTAAATAATTTAGGCCAAGTTTAATCATTAAGTGGCCGTACTAGAACCACGGAACTCGGGAATGCCTAACACCTTCTCCCGGGTTAACAGAATTCCTTACCCGAATTTCTGTTTCGTAGACTTTTAAAATAGAGTCAATCTTCCTCGGTTTGGGATTTCAAAATAAATGGTGACTCGGAACACCGTAAATAAATAATTTCGAGTGGCGACTCTAAAATTAAATAAATAATCCCAAATCGAATAATGTCACTTGAAGTGAAAAAACTCCCTTATTACCCTTACGGGTGAAAAAGGAGGTGTGACAGCCTTTTTAACCGGTTTATGAAAATATTCTAAGGCCTATTTTAATACGAAATTCGGACGTCTCCGAAACGTGTCAGTTTGACCGTAGCCTTTTTAGTTTGGGATTTTTCTCTTGGGCTTATTTTCCCGTTTCACTTCGAGCTTGCCCGAAGAATCAGTCCCTGAGTGCAGTGGCCGTGGCCTATAAAAATTGAGGGTTGCCTTTAAGGTCTTATAATCTCAAAGTCTTGATAATTCGATCTCGTTTATTTTTCGGACGACAGTCCCTGAATGTGGGGTTAGTTGTTCGAACTTCAGTTATCGTCGGCCCTTAAGCCTGTTCTCAAAATAGATCGAGAGTACGAAATTGCAAAGTAAAATTTTTCTAAAGAATAAGATATTTGGCAAGGAAAAATACTTCTCTTAATAGATGATTAGACATGCGTACATGTTTGATGTCAGGGCTCGAGCAACCTATATGGGCACGGTTCATTCGACCCTTTTGGCCTTTACAAAATTTACCTATCAAGATCCCGCTATCATGAAGTAATTTCCTTGCAACAAAGTTAACATTCGAGGGTGATGACCCCCAGTATTTGAGGTTGATTATAAAGAAGCCTCGGATACTGTTGAATTGCTCTAAGTTAGGGCGAACAATGGTTTCCTCGTATAAAAACCTCGCCAGAAAAATTCATTTGGGACAAAAATCGGTCTAAGGGAAAAAGAGTGCAATGCGTGCTTTCAGACTTAAAGACTTCATGTTGAAGAATTCCATCGCCGTCCTCGATTGAACACCTGCAATTGGTTAAATTAAAATATAAATGAAAACAGAAAGGTTGTACCTCAGCAGTAGTATCATTTTAGGAGTGATATGTTCCAATTGTTCAGTAATTCCTTGTCGTTCATCATCCCGAGCTTGTAGGATCTTTTTCCGACGACGTCGAGGACCTGATATGGTCCCTCCCAAATTGGACCCAGTTTTCCTTCATTCGGATTTCGAGTGTTGAGGGTGACTTTTCTTAGCACCATGTTCCCAATTTTAAAGTGTCGAAGATTGGCTCTTCGGTTGTAGTACCGTTCGATCTGCTGTTTTTGTGCGGAAAATCGAACGAGGGTGGCCTCGCGTCTTTCATCCAACAACTCTAGGCTCGTATTCATGGCCTCGTGATTCGATTCTTTTGTTGCATATCAAAACCTGAGGCTAGGTTCCCCGACTTTGACCGGGATAAGAGCTTCGGCACCATAGACTAAAGAGAACGGTATTGCCCCCAGTATTTGGTCAACTCGGGAGTTATACCTTTCTACCTTTTTGTCATTTTCTTCAATCTTTTTCTCCCCCGATTCAATTCGCTTTGTAATTTCTTCGAGCATCTTCATAATGGCGGGTTCAGTCTCTGATTCATTCACGTTTGACCTCTCCGGTACTGGTTCGGCCTTGTGAACAACTTCTGGTGAGGGCTGGGGTTCAACCCTACTCGGTGCTCGGTTCTGATTTTGGAGTTGCGCTATGGCAGCTTGCTGAGCCTATATCATTTCAAATATTAGTTGAAGGTTGACTCCGCCGTCTTTGCCACCCCGTGTATCTTGACCGGCTGGTCGATTTTCTATGCAGATGCTATTCTCGGGATCAATGCCCAGATTTGCATTTAGGGCGACATGAAAACTGACGTCGACGGGATTTGCAATTGGTACCCCCTCGAGGCCAGCCTGAGGTACTTCCATCCCTGAGGCGGCTATATTGTAGTTTTCTCCATGAAAATCGAGGCCATTGTCGGCATGTGTGGGTACTGTTTGTGAGTTTGACATGCTGATCCTGAAATCAAAAACACTTACGAGAACAAGCGTAAAAATAGTGTGTGTTATAAGAATTAATACCAGACAATCACTATTATCCTTAGCTCCACAGTGGGTGCCAAAGTGTTTATCCTTAACATTCGATAACAATTAAACTTATAAGTGATTTTAATGATATGTGATTTCACCTAGCACAAATTTATAAATATGATGATTAATGATATTAGAAGTAAAGTAAAGTAAACCAATGTAAACGCAACTTGGCCCTCGAGCTAGATCACCCTCAAACCGACTGAGTATTAAGTAATATGACTAAAACTGAAAAATAAGAGAATTTAAGAGAGAAAGAGAGTGTTGTATGTCTTTGGTAATGCGTAAGTTGTCTGGTTACCAATGGTTATAACCCCCTTTATATAGTAGAGGAATTTCACATATGGTACAATTCTAATTATAGAAGGAAATCCCATGATTAGCTAAATAACCGTTCTTGATTTGATCCGTTCTGAGATTTTCGCCATGATCCTCGACCGATCACGGATATCTCGGCTTTCCATTATTATGTTATTTTCGGTCTCACTCGATGTCTATCCCATTTGATCTCGATCATCACTGGTCTCGATCTCGATTGGTACTTCGAATCCCCAGCTCGGTACCTTATCTTCATGTCTCGGTCTGATATAATATGGGACTGATCCTCAGCCCACCATCCTGGTCTCCATTAATCAACAAAATCGGGTGAGCCCGGTTTTAACTGTATGCATAAGTAACAACCAGGAGTATTTAGTAAGTAGTCCGATATATTCCTATTCAGCAATTATCCCTCATTAATTTACTGTTGTTTCTTTACTTGGTGCATGGTCATAAAATCTCCCTCTTAATGTACATCACTACTATTTTCCCTATCCGCAAATGCTTCCAAATCTCCAATTCGGTATTTTATCTTCATGTCTCGGTTTGATATAATACGGGGCTGATCCTCGGCCCACCATTCTGATCTCGATTAATCAAAAAAATCGGGTGAGCCCGATTTTAACCGTATACATAAGTAACAACCAGGAGTATTTAGTAAGTAGTCCGATATATTCCTATTCAGCAATTTTCCCTCATTAATTTACTGTTGTTTCTGTACTTGGTGCATGGTCATAAAATCTCCCTCTTAATGTACATCACTACTTATTTTCCCTATCTGCAGATATTTTTATTGCAGGTTCTTTATTTACTCTCCTACCTCCGCCCATATCAACATCCTCTTTCATGTATAAATAGAGACAATTGTACATCAACGAAATGCAGGTCTTACAACAAGTTTAACATGAGGTTCACTACTGAAAGAAGCAGCTCTAGTATTATAGTGCAATTAATTCTTCTACTTCTTCTTACCCTTAGTATCATCAGCCATAGTGAAGCTACAGCATCTCATGAAAATATTCATAAGTTATTACCTTCTTTGGTAAAAACTCGTCCACCCACCCGACCTCCCATACGTAATCCAGGCACCGATACACCTAGTCCAAAAACCAAACCACCACCTATTCAGGTCACTAAAAGAAACTTCGCTGGTCGTAAAAAGGTTGCACATTGTTCTCCGACTATTCTTCCTCCTCCAACTAAGGCCTCCTCGTAAATAAAGGAAGAGTGGCAACAAATTTTGTCTTTATTTACCTGCATTTTATTTAACTTTTTTATTCATTTTCCGTTAGAAATATTGAAATAAATTTATTATTGATAGGGTAAGCACTTCTATTATAAATTATATATTTTTTTTGGTCAATCAAAGATTCATATTTCATATATTAAGGAACAATACAAGGAGACACAAGTGAAATTTTTTTGGTCAACCAAAGACGCATATTTCATATATTTGGCCGTAAGTTCCATGTAATTTGAGTTTCCCATAGACCTTGTATCCGTCAGGACAAAAACAAGTACAACACTCCAAGATATCGTTTCGTTTTCCGATTTGTATCCTAAACATTTGATCTACCTTTAGAAGCATGAACTTTGGTGTATGCTGCTTGCTAGATGACTTCCTCTTGGATTTGATTTATTTATTTTTGACAATATCTTCAATTGTATTTTAATTTATGTATGGTATCATCTCGCATTTACAAAATTATTAAGAATCTTTAACGATTTAAAATAAATAAATTAATTAGTTGATAATTATTTATTAATTATAAATTCTTAATTTATGTATGATATCATTTTTCACATGCATAAAATGTTAAAAATGCTCAATGGTTCTAAAAAATGATGGATCTAGCTATAATTATTTTTGAATCATAAAATTCTTAATTTATAATAATTATACACATATGAGAGACAAGAAAAAGTAAAACTGTGCTCATATGGGAAAATTTACGTAACTATACTATAATAGAAACTTATTTATCACTTTTATTTAGGTTCGTACTTAATTACATTTTATATCTATATTTACCATTATGTACAAAATCATAAAAATGAAGAAAATAAAAGATTCATTAAAATTAGCATCTCATTCTCTTTCCTTCACCAATCCCCTCCTAAAATTTGAATTTCATCTATTTTTCAAAAGATTTCATATCTCATTCTCTCTCCCTCATACTTATCATCCAATAGCGGTAATCTCCACAACGTAAATGATAAAAGTAAAAATTTATCTCTAAAATTGCAGCAACAAAAGGTTCTCCATTGACATCCATTAAAAAGTTTTGAATCTTTAAATTCAATATTTGAAATTTACAAACTTGTGATTTGTTTGGATTGGATGTTCTTGCAAATGATGGAGCATATGCCTTGTAGTTTATACTCAATTTGGAGGTAAATTGGTTAAGTTTAGAGTAGGTTTTACGTAAAATTTAAGATTCAAACTCGAAGAAAATGAAGTTAGGAATTGTATGATAAATGTATCAAAATTGCTTTAGAATTGTATCACAATTGTATTAAAATTATATGTTACTTATATTTGGCACATTAATACCTCAAAATAACTGATACAATACTAATACAATTATAATATAATATTTTATTCGATTTTAATTTTAAAGTTGTGATTGAAGAAGATTAAGATCACAATTGTATTACAATATTTTCAGAAATTTGTCGCAGTTTCTATCACAAATGTACGAGAGTTATTTTAGGTGTTGTATAAGGTATTAAAGTATCAAATATAAGTTAGATACAATTGTGATATAAGTATGATACAATTATATTATAGGTATTGATTTATCAAATAAAATTCTGATACAATTATTATACATTTATCATACAATTCCTCCAACTTCTTCTTCTTCTTCGAGTTTCAATATGAATTTTCACCTAAAACAAACTATATACTTAACCAATCTCCCTCAAAATTGAGATATAAACTCCAACGGATATTCTCAATCACTTTCAAGAACATCCAATCCACACGAATCACAAAATCTTAAACCCAAAATTGTATGTATGCCTGATCGAAAATCATGTGTGTCACGACCCAAATTACCAAGTCGTGATGGTGCGTATCGTAGTCTAGGCTAGCCGACTCATTACCCAAAACATGTAATATTTCATTTCAAAAATCTATTTCAAACTATTTAATCATAAATATTTCGTAAGAAATCCAAAACAAAGAAAAATATGGAAAATAAGGCCCGACATCGGGTGTCACTAGTCATGAGCGTCTACAATATCCGTCTAACAATACTAAGACTAATACAGTCTGAAAATCCACTAAAACAACTATAGGAAGATATGAGGGAGAAGAGCAAGGTTGCGGTCGTCGTTCAGCTACCTTGCTAACTCCTAATGGATCTGCGATGGATGAAATCAACACTCGCTGGTACGTCCAGTTAACACCTGGATCTGCACTAAAGGTGCATGGAGTAATGTGAGTACACCAACTTAGTAAGTAACAACCATAAATAAAGGATGAGCAGAAGTGACGAGCAGTAAAACACATAAAGATCACAATATGAAATCTCAGTGAAACAACATGCTTTCAAATCAGTATTTGAGTCAAATCATCTCGTAAAAATCCATTTTCAGTGAATATCATTTAAAGGTACGTTTCAAAAGTTTCAATAGAGGCTCAATGCAAAATAGAGTGAAAATGATGAAAACATAAACAACCCCTCGGGCAAAACATCACTCGTATACAGCCCCTCGGGCAAGACTCACAATCACTCGCAAACAGCGCCTCGGGCATACCTCACAATCACTTATGCCTCCCAGTCACTCGCACTCAGTAGGTACCTGCGGTCACTAGGGGTGTATACAGACTCCGGAGGGGCCCCTTCAGCCCAAGTGCTATATAAAGCCAAATCATGGCATAAATCACTCAAGCCCTCGGCCTATAATAAACATGTTGTGGCGTGCAACCCGATCCCATATAATATCCTGACAAATCAGGCCCTCGGCTCACTTAGTCATAAACCTCTCAAGCCATTCGGGCATTTCAATAAAAACAAGAAACTTAGCCCAAAACAATATTTATATCCATCAAAACTGAGTAATAAAACTGAGTTATGCATTAACAACGTATCATCATGACTGTGTGTAGATTTCAAATCAAAAACAGTGAGAGGATAGTAAGAAAATGCCCCTGAGGCTCCAAACAGTAATGGCACAAGGCCCAAACATGGCATTCAGCCTAAGTTATAAGAATTCTTTCTCAAACACATAGCTATTATATAGCTTCGGACAAAATATGCAACTCTACAGTTGATACGGGGCGGACCAAGTCACAATCCTCAATGGTGCACACCCACACGCCCGTCACCTAGCATGTGGGTCCTCAATATAGTAAAATGATATGAATTCCGGGGTTTCATACCCTCAGGACAAGATTTAGAATCATTACTTACCTCAAACCGGACAAAACTCTAGCCCGTGATGCTCTTGACTCTCGACCCGACCTCTAAATGCTCCGAATATATCCAAAATCAGTATATTATCATCCATATACGCTAAAGGAATGAATTCCACATGAAAATTATCAAATTAGACCAATAATCCCGAATTCGGTTCAAACTCGGCCCCCGGGCCCACGTCTCGAAATCTGATAAAAATTACTAAACTCGAAAGCCCATTCACTCACGAGTCCAACCATACCAAATTTATCAAAATCTGCCCTCGTTTGACCCCTCAAATCCCCAAATCGAACTCTCCAATTACCAAGTCCTAATCCCCTCAATTTCATCCTTATTTTCTACTAGTTTCATGCTTAAACAATTGAAAATTACCATAATCACGAGCATTACGCTCAAATAGCTTACCTCAATGTAAACCCCCTTGATTCCCTCTTCAAAATTCACCAAAAAGTTCCAAAACCGAATAATTTTATACCTTCTGCCCAAGCATCTCGCACATGCGGTCTCATTTCTCGCATCTCCGCGATCGCACCTGCGGCCCAAGCGCCTCACCTGCGGAAATCACTTATCCGCTCAAACTTCGCACCTGCGACTCTTTCCTCGGACCTGCGGGCTCGCAGGTGCGACCAAACAAACGCACCTGCGCCCAACCCTCATATTCCCATTTTCCGCATCTGCGACCCTTTTCTGCACCTGCGATCTCCACACATGCGCTCCCCTTCCGTAGGTGAACACTAGAAGGATTTGCACCGGTAGCTTTTTCAGGAGCTCTTCAACCACAAAACCCATCTACTAACAATCCGAAACACACCTGAGGCCTTCGGGACCTCAACCAATAGTACCAACAAGTCACTTAACAACATACGAACTAATAGTACCAACAAGTCACTTAACAACACACGAACTAATTCGAGCCTTCAGAACATTCAAAACAACATAGAAACATCTAATCAACCTCGGATTAAAGCCTAAGAATTCCTAAACTTCCAATTTCCGCAAACGACGCTGAAACCTACCAAACCTTGCCCGAATAACCTCAAATTTTGCACAAACGTCACAAATGACTCGATGAACCTATTCCAACTTCCAGAATTCCATTCCGATCCCGATAGCTAATTTCCCACTACCGACCGGAAATCGTCAAATTTTTAATTTCGCCAATTCAAGCCTAATTCCACCACAGACCTCCAAATTACATTCTGGACACACTCTTAAGTCTAAAATCACCTAACGGAGCTATCTGAACCATAAAAACCCCAATCCGAGATTGTTCACTCATAAGTCAACATCCGATTGACTTTTTCCAACTTAACCTTCTAAAATAGAGACTAAGTGTCTCATTCCACTCCAAAACCACTCCGGACCAGAACCAACCAACCCGATGCAACAGAATAAAACTGAAAAACACATAAAGAAGCAGAAATGGGGCTATAACTCTCGGAATGACCGGCCAGGTTTTTACATCCTCCCCATCTTAAACAAACGTTCATCCTCGAACGAGTCTAGAAACATACTTGGAGTCTCAAATATGTGTGGATATCTGCTCTGCATCTCTCGCCCCATATCCCAGGTGGCCTCTTCCCCAGGCTGCCCTCTCCACTGCACCTTTACCGAAGCTATGTCCTTTGACCTCAACCTTCGAACGCGCTGATCCAAAATAGCCACCGGCTCCACATCATAAGTCATATCACCCTACAACTGAACAATGCTGAAGTCCAATACATGGGACGGATCGGAAACATACTTCCAAAGCATGGAAATATGGAATACAGGATGCACACTCGACAAACTGAGTGGATAAGAAAGCTTATAAGACACATCCCCTATCCTCTGAAGTACCTCAAATGGCCTAATGAACTAGGGGATCAACTTTCCCCTCTTCCCAAACCTCATAACACCCTTGATGGGTGATACATTCAACAAGACCTTCTCCCCAACCATGAAAGATACATCACAGACCTTCTTGTCCGCATAGCTCTTCTTCCTAGAATACACCATGCGAAACTGCTCCTGAATCAATTTCACCTTATCTAAAGCATCCTGCACCAAGTCTGTACCCAATAGTCTAGCCTCACCCGGCTCAAACCATCAAATAAGAGATCTACACCTATTCCCTTATAAATCCTCATACGGAGCCATCTGAATACTCGAGTGATAACTTTTATTGTGTGAAAACTTCGCGAGTGGTAGAAAGTGGTCCCATGAACCCCCAAAATAAATGACACAAGCACACAACATGTCCTCCAATATCTGAATAGTGCGCTCGAACTGCCCATCCGTCTGAGGGTGAAAACCTGTGCTTAACTCAACCTGAGTACCCAACTCTCGCTGCACTGCACTCCAAAACTGCAATATGAACTGAGTACCTCTATCCGAAATGATGGAAACTAGGACACCATGCAGACGAACAATCTCTCGAATTTAAATCTCAGCTAACCGCTCCGAAATGTAAGTAGTACCAACATGAATGAAGTGCGCGGACTTGGTCAGCCAATCCACAATAAACCATATAGCATCAAACTTCCTCGAAGTCGTGAGAGTCCAACTACAAAGTTCATGGTGACCTTCTCCCACTTCCACTCTGGAATATCTAATCTCTAAAGCAAGCCACCCGGTCTTTGATGCTCATACTTAACCTGCTGACAGTTGAGACACCGAGCTACAAACCCAACTATATCCTTCTTTATCCGCCTCCACCAATAATGCTATCTCAAATCCTGGTACATCTTCGTGGCACCCAGATGAATGGAATACTGCGAGCTGTGGGCCTTCTCAAGAATAACCTCCCGAAGCCTATCTACATTAGGCATGCATATCCGGCCCTACATCCTCATCACATCGTCATCACCAATAGTCACATCCCTAGCATCACCTCGCCAGAACCTGTCCTGAAGAACGGGAGTGTGGGTCATCATACTGGCGCTCCCTGATATGGTCATAAAGAGAAGACCTGGAGACTACGCAAGCCAATACCCGACTAGGCTCCAAAATATCCAATCTCACAAGCTGGCCCGCTAAGGCCTGAACATCCAATGCTAAAGGTCTCTCTGCTGCTAGAAGATATGCTAAACTCCCCAAACTCTCAGCCCGGTGACTCAACGCATCGGTCACCACATTGGCCTTCCCAGATGGTATAGAATAGTGATATCATAGTCCTTAAGAAGCTCCAACCATCTCTGCTGATACAAATTAAGATCCTTCTCCTTAAATAGATGCTGCAGACTCCGGTGTTCAGTATAAATCTCACAATGGACCCCATACAAATAATGACGCCAAATCTTTAAGGCGTGAATCTGCTAACTCAAGATCATGCACCAGATAATTCTTCTCATGGGTCTTCAACTGACTTGAGGCATAGGCGATCACCCTTCCCTCCTTCATCAAAACACAACCAATGCCTATCCTCGAGGCATCACAATACATGGTATAAGAACCTGAAGCTGATGGCACAACTAGCACTAGAGCTGTGGTCAAAGCAGTCTTGAGATTTTGAAATCTCTCCTCACACTCGTCCGACCACCTGAATGGAGCACCCTTTTGGGTCAGTTTGGTCAAGGGAGAAGCAATAGAGGAAAATCCCTCCACAAAGCGACGGTAATAACCCTCCAAACCAAGGAAGCTCATAATCTCCGTAGCTGAGGAAAGTCTAGGCCAACTCTGCACCGCCTCTTTCTTCTTCGGATCCACCTGAATACCCTCACTGGACACCACGTGCCACAAGAATGCTACCGAGCCAAGCCAAAATTCACACTTGGAGAACTTTGCATAAAGCTTCTCCTCCCTCAATCTCTAGAATACAATCCTCAAATGCTGAGCATGCTCCTCCTGGCTACGAGAGTACACAATAAGGAAGTAGTCTAAATATGGCTTGAATACACTGTTCATCAAATGCATGAATGCTGCGGGGGCATTAGTCAGCCCAAAGGACATCACCAAGAACTCGTAATGTCCATAACGGCACCTGAAAGCTGTCTTAAGAATATCCGAATCCCGAATCTTCAGCTGATGATACCTGGACCTAAAATTAATCTTAGAGAACACCCTCGCTCCCTGAAGCTGGTCAAATAAATCATCAATACGAGGAAAAGGATACATGTTCTTGACTGTGACCTTGTTCAACTACCTGTAATCAATACACATTTTCATGGAACCATCTTTCTTCTTCACAAATAGAACCGGTGCACCCCAAGGTGAGACACTAGGCTGAATATACCCATTATCTAGGAGTTCCTGAAGCTGTTCTTTCAATTCCTTCAACTCCGCTGGTGCTATACGATACAGTGGAATAGAAATAGGCTGAGTGCCTGGCAGCAAATCAATACCAAAGTCAATGTCCCTGTCAGGCGACATGCCCGACAGGTCTGCAGGAAACACATCCAGAAAATCACGGACCACTAGAACAGAATCAATAGTGGGAGTCTCTGCACTAACATCCCTCACAAAACCCAAATAAGATAGGAAACCCTTATTAACCATATGCTGAGCCTGCAAGTATGAAATCACCCTACTAGGCACATAATCTATGGAACCACTCCACTCAACCCTTGAAAATCCTGGCATCGCTAAGGTCATGATCTTTGCGTGACAATCTAGAAAAACATGACATAGAGATAACCAATCCATGCTCAATATCACATCGAAGACAACGATACTGAGCAATAACTGCCTACTCGGGTCTCCATACCCCCAATAGATACCATATGAGCAATACATGCGGTCCAAAAAAATAGTATCGCCCACAGGAGTAGACACATAAATAGGTGTAACTAAGGACTCATGGGGCATATCCAGAAAGTGAGCAAAATATGATGAAACATATGAATATGTGGAAAAGGGGTCAAATAATACGGAGGCATATCTGTGACAAACTAAAACAATACCTGTGATCACAGCATCTGAAGCCATAGCATCTGGTCTGGCTGGGAGTGCATAGACACGGGCCTGACCACCAGCGGCTCAACCTCTAGATTCCTGACCCCCACCCCTAGCTGGGTGGGTGGGTGGTGAAGTAACTGAGGCTGAAGTCGAGGGCTGACTCTTCTGCTGAGATGAACCCCCATGACGACGAGGACACTGCCTCCACATGTGCCCAAACCCTCCACACTCAAAACAACTCCCTGGTGTGGGGGACGGGGACTGAAGGGAATCCCTAGCACCGGGATAACTGGTAGAAGAACCTGGAATGAAGGAGCTCTGAACTGATGGAGCAAGGGACGAACTCTGGGCTGGGAGGGCACTGAATGATGAGTGGCCCTGATGAGAACTATGAGAACCATGCCCCGATAATGCACCACGGTGCACTGGGCAAGCTGACTGAGCAGGCCTGAATGGATAGCCTCTACCGTGCTGAAACTGACCCCCATGTGGAGCAACACTGAATCTAACCTGACCACAAGGCCTCTTAGCCTCCTTCTCACTCCTCTCCTGACCACGAACCATCTCAATATGTCGAACAATGTCGACAACCTCATCAAAGCACCAGACACTCTCTCTAGCTATAAGTAATCGAAGCTGGAAACCGAGGCCATCTATAAACCTCCTGATCCTCTCTCGGTCTGTGGGAACCAACCAGACCGCATGACAAGACAACTCGGAGAATCGCATCTCATCTTGTGTGGCAGACGTATCACCTTGGCGAAGCTGCTCAAACTGCCTAAGCAACTCCTCTTTGCGGGACTCAAGTACAAACTTCTCCAGAAAGAGAACTGAGAACTGCTGCGAAGAAAGGGTCGCTGCGCCAACCGGCCTATGCCTTTAGTAAGCCTCCCACCATAAATGCAGCCCCAGAGAACTGGAATGTGGTGAATGAGACCCCACTAGTCTCCAGAATACCTGTTGTCCGAAGTATCCTCTAATCCTTGTCCAAGAAACCATGTGCGTCCTCACCCTAGGCATCATTAAATGACGGAGGCTGGAGTCTCCCAAACCTCTCCAATCTGCGCTGCTTATCCTCTGGCATAACAGGAACTACATAACCCTGAGTAGCTGCAATCGGCTAGTCTGGAGGTGCTCCCGGTGTCTGAAGTTCTTGAACAACCTGCTCAAGTGTGCAAGCGGCGGGAGTCTGAGTGCCTCCCCCGTCCTGGGAAGTGGCTGCGGCCGTAGTAACTGAGACCGCCTGAGCAAGTCCAATACATATTGATAAGATCTGGGCTAAGGCCTCCTGAAGGCCAGGAATCATAATAGGAACAGAGGGTGCTTGAGCTGGTCCCGCTGGATCATCTGCAATTGGGACATGATCTGGAGTAACTGAAGGGTTTACAGGTACTGCTCGGACTGCTGTGCGGGCTTCACTCCTACACCTACCACGGCCTCGACCTCTCACGGGCCTAACTGGTGGCTGGTCATCCTGTTCGATAGTGCGGGTCCTCACCATCTGTGAGAGAATGAAATAATAGAAGATTAGTTACCAGAACCAATGGATTCGCACGACAAGATGAGATTTTTCCTAAGGGTTCTACAGCCTCTCGAAGATAAGTACGGACGTCTCTGCACTGATCCGCAAGACTCTACTAAACCTGCTCATGACTTGTGAGACCTATATTACCTAGGCTCTGATACTAACTTGTCACAACCCAAACTACCAAGTCGTGATGGGACCTATCGTAGTACTAGGCTAGCCGACTCATACACCAAAACACACAATATTTCATTTCAAAAATATATTTTCAAACTATTTAATCATAAATCTTTCGGAAGAAATCCAAAACAAGAGAAAAATACAGAAAATAAGGTCCGACATCGGGTGTCACTAGTCATGAACGTCTACCATATCCGTCTAACAATACTAAGACTCATACATTCAAGAAATCCACTAAAACAACTATAGGAAGATAAGAGGGAGAAGAGCAAGGTTGCGGTCGCGGTGCAGCTACCTTGCTAATGGATGAAATCAACACTCGGGGTACGTCTAGTAACACCTGGATCTGAACACAAGGTGCATGGAGTAATGTGAGTACGCCAACTCAGTAAGTAACAACCATAAATAAAGGCTGAGCAGTAGTGCCGAGCAGTAAAACACATAAAGATCATAGTATGAAATCTTAGTAAAACAAGATGCTTTCGAATCAGTATTTGAGTCAAATCATCTCGTAAAAATCCATTTTCAGTGAATATCATTTAAAGGTACGTTTCAAAAGTTTCAACAGAGGCTCAATGCAAAATAGAGTGAAAATGATGAAAACATAAACAGCCCCTCGGGCAACACTCACAATCACTCGCAACAGCCCCTCAGGCATACTTCACAATCACTCATGCCTCCCAGTCATTCGTCACTCGGTACTCGGCGCTCGCACTCAGTAGGTACCTGCGGTCAATAGGGGTGTGTATAGACTGCGGAGGGGACCCTTCATCCCAAACTCTATATCAAGCCAAATCATGGCATAAATCACTCAGGCTCTCGACCTATAATAAACATGCTGCGGTGTGCAGCCCAATCCCATATAATATCCTCAAAAATCAGGCCCTCAGCCTCAGTCAGTCATAAACCTCTTAAGCCACTCGGGCATGTCAGTAAAAATAGGGAACTCAGCCCAAAACAACATTTATATGCATCAAAACCGAGTAATAAAACTGAGTTATGCAGTAAAAAGTTATCATCATGACTGAGTATGGATTTCAAATAAAAAACTGTGAGAGGATAGTAAGAAAATGCCCCTGAGGGTCCAAACAGTATTGGAACAAGGCCCAAACATGTATTCAGCCCAAGTTATAAGAATTCTTTCTCAAACACATAGCTATTATACAGCTTCAAAAAAAATATGCAACTCTACAGTTGCTACGGGACGTACCAAGTAATAACCCCTAATGGTGCATGCCACATTCCCGTCACCTAGCATGTGCGTCCTCAATATAGTAAAATGATACGAAATCTGGGGTTTCATACCCTCAGGACTAGATGTACAATCGTTACCTACCTCAAACCGGACAAAACTCTATCCCGTGATGCTCTTGCCTCTCGACACGGCCTCCAAATGATTCGAATCTATCCAAAATCAGTATATTATCATTAATATACGCTAAAGGAATGAATTCCACATGAAAATTATCAAATTAGACCAATAATCCCGAATTTGGTTCAAACCCGGCGCCCGGGCCCAAGTCTCGAAATTTGATAAAAATTACAAAATTAGAAAGCCCATTTACACACGAGTCCAACCATACTAAATTTATCAAAATCTTCCCTCGTTTGACCCCTCAAATCCCCAAATCTGACTCTCCAATTACCAAGACCTAACCCCCTCAATTTCATCCCTAATTTCTACTAATTACATGCTTAAACAACTAAAAATTACCATAATCACGAGTATTACCTCGATGTAAATCCCCTTGATTCCCTTTTCAAAACTCTCCAAAAAGTTCCACAGCTGAATAAAAATTGTGAAGAACGACCAAAAATTTACAAAGTGTTACTTTTATACCTTCTTCCCAGGAATCTCGCACCTGCGATCTCATTTCTCGCATCTGCGCGACCGCACCCGCGGCCCAAGTTCCTCACCTGCGGAAATCACTTATCCACTAGAACTTCGCACCTGCGGGCTCGTATGTGCGACCAAACCGGCGCACCTGCTCCCAATCCTCATATTCCCATTTTCCGCATCTCTGACCCTTTTTCTCACATGCGACCTCCGCACCCGCGCTCCCCTTCCACAGATGCAGAACACCAGAAGGATTTGCACCAACAGCTCTTCAACCACAAAACCCATCCGCTAACCATCCGAAGCAGACCCGAGGTCTTTGAGACCTCAACCAATAGCAACAAGTCACTTAACTATATACAATCTAATTCGAACCTTCGTAACACTCAAAAAAACATCGAAACATCAAATCAACCTCAGATTCAAGCCTAAGAATTCCTAAACATCCAATTTCCACAAACGACGCTGAAACCTACCAAACCTCGTCCGAATAACCTCAAATTTTGTACACACGTCACAAATGACTATACGAACCTACTCCAACTTCAGGAATTCCATTCCGACCCCGATATCTAATTTTCCACCACCGACAAAAAATTACCAAATTTCCCATTTCGCCAATTCAAGCCTAATTCCACCCCGGGACTCCAAATTACATTCCGAATACGCTCCTAAGACTAAAGTCACCTAACAGAGCTATCCGAACCATAAAAATCACAATCTGAGATTGTTTACTCATAAGTCAACATCCAGTTGACTTTTTCCAACTTAACCTTCTAAAATAGAGACTAAGTGTCTCATTCCACTCCAAAACCACTCCGGACCCAAACCAACCAACCTGAGGCAATGCTATAAAGCTGAATAGCACATAAAGAAGCAAAAATGGGGGAAACGGGGCTTTAACTCTCGGAACGACCGACCAGGTCGTTGCAATGTGTATTTTTAATCTTCAAATGGATATATTTGTGGATGAGTGTGTTAGGCAACAAAAATTAAGAAACTAGGGAAAGGGAAAAAATGAGATAAGGTAGGAGAGGGACAAAAAAGAAAGGATTTAATTGGATCCCTTAATTGAAGGCACTAATTGTAACGATTCTGTTGGTTGTTTTGAGAAATTGCATCCACTTCAGTCGTTTGAGGTCATGAATACCTCCACCTAGTGTATTATGAATTGCGTGCATCATCGGCTTGGGGTTTTTAGTGGTTCAGAAATGATTTTAAGTGGTGAATCTCATTTGAGAAGCTCGAAGTTAAAGGAATTGACCAAGTTTGACTTATTGGGTATTTTTCCTCGGATGAGATGTTTGATGGTTCCGGTAGATCCAAATGGTGATTTTGAACTTGGGTGTATGCCTGGATTTTCATTTTGGATATTTTTAGAGGGTTTCAGCGTCATTTGGCAAAATTTGAAAATTTAAAGGTTTAAAATTTTTCTAAGTTTGACCATAGTTTGATATTAAGGCTATCGGGTTTGAGTTTTGGTTTCGAGACTTGGAATAGGTCCGTTTCATCATATGGAACTTGCCTGTAAAATTCAGTGTCATTTGTAGTTGATTTGATATGGTTCAGACGCTTGGTTGTGATTTTAAAAGTTCTTGAAGCTTATTGTGATTCTCATGCGATTGGCGTCTGATTCGTGCTTCTAGAGGTTATTTTGGGGATTTGATTGCGCGAGCGACTTTTTGTTATATTTTTGGACTCGTGTGCATATTTGGTTTGGATCGTCGGGGGCTCGGGTGAGTTTCAGTATGGTTTCAGATTTATTTTGTTAAACTGTTAAGTGCTGGTATTGGTTCCATCGCATTTACGATGTTTTTGTCGCAAATGTGACTACTACATTTGTGAGGTAGTCCTCACATTTGCTAACCTGGGATGCTGAGGAAGGGATCGCATTTCCGAAGAAATGATCACTTTTACGAAGCATGTAAAGTTTTCATTTGCAATGAAGGCCTGGACTATGTAGTTTTGTGACAAACTGGTCGCTTTTGCGAAGAGCGATGTCCGCATTTGCGAAGGCGTCAGAATTGGGGAAGCTTCGCTTTTGCGAATGATTATTCACTTTTGCAAGTTTGTATTTGCACATCCAGTGTCGCAAATGGGATATCTGTAGCTTGCTTATAGCTGAGTATTCCGAAACCTAGCTTCATTTTATCATGTTTTTAAACCCTAACCTCGATGGGAGGCGATTGTTTGGAAGGATTTTCATACCAAACCATTGGGTAAGTTCCTCTAATCAATTTTCAATTATATTTTATGATTATATATTAGATTTAATATCAAATTCATGAGAATCTAAGGAAAAAATTTGGTGGATATTTTCAAAGTTTTGAAATATGAAAATTTGGGATTTGAGAGTCTAATTGGACTCGAATTTTGAAACAAAACATGCATATGGATTCGTGGGGCTATGGGTAGTCAAGACATACCCTTGGAACCAGATTTTGACCGGGCAAGCTCGGGGTTTACTTTTTATAAGGATCATAGCTTTGTTAATTGAAATTATTTTCTCTTGCATTATTTGATGTATTTAAGTCGTTTCTGGCTAAATTGAGCCGAGTGGAGGTGAATACTTAAAGGAAAAGGCTAATTTGAGTATTGATTTGGCCGAATTGAGGTAAGTGTGTTACCTAATTTTGTGTGGGGGAAACTACCCTTAGGATTCGAGTTAATTGTGCAGATTGTGTTATATGGAAGCCGTGTACGCAAGGTGATGCGTGAGTACACGGTCTATAAGTGGTATTTGGCCGATTTAGGTTATCTAGATTCTTTCCATACCGTTAAGTGAATTGTCATGACGTGTTATGTCTCTCATTATTAATCTACGGTTATATACTTTATTTGACTTCGTTAGCACTCACTGTACTTCGTACTTGATATTTGCACTTATATGCTTTAGTTGAAGTTGTTGCCTTCTTATTGTCTTGTGACCTCTTAAGTGTTGCGTTCCTTCAATTAATCTGTTCTTATCTTCCACTTGTTTTAATTGTTGTAATTGCACACCTTAGTTGTCACATGTTTCAATTATGTTGTTGTCAAGATCCGAAATTCACATTTTCGAGACCGTGATGGCGCCTTACATTGCACTTTCTAGGCAAGCTAACGTTAGAGAGCTAATTATTATTCAATTTCAATAATGAAATCAATTAACCCAAAATGAAATAAACGAGTGCGGAATAATATGAATGCCCATAATATTTACTACAATCTGGATCTGGAGTCATAATTCACGAACTTCTAGGATTTTCTACAAACAAAGTCTGAAAGAAATGCAACAGTTTGAACGAAAAGAAAAAGTAGAAAAATAGGGGAAGATAGAAGGGGACTTCAAGGGCGGACGCCAACAGATCTACCTTGAGTCTCCAATGAACCAGTCCAAGCTGCTACGCCTCTCGATCAGTTGGGACCAATGCCAAAATCTGCACAAGAAATGCAGAGTGTAGTATGAGTACAACCGACTCCATGTACTCTATAAGTGCCGAGCCTAACCTCGACAAAGTAGTAACGAGGCTAAGGTGGGTCACTCACACTACAACCTGTACGCAATATATAATAACGATAGAGAAGGAATACATATTGAAATAAAGTAGTCAATTCAAAATAATATTTACAACTTTAGGAAATAAGCCAGCGACGTTCATAATTACCAATCCTTAAGTTCAAAGGAAGTACCGTAAAACTAACACAAATCAGAGAAATAGAAACACATAGGTTGTTTCGGCGCGCAACCCAATCCCACCTTATCACAATTCACCCTTATTCCACCAAAACAATCCACCCTTATTCCACCTGTTGTGGCGTGCAACCCGATCCCACCATATAGTACATATTCACCCTTATTCCACAATATCAATCTACCCTTATTTCACCTGTTGCGGCGTGCAGTCCAGTCCCACCATATTAATACTAAGTACTCAAAGTACACAGTAAAATTTAAAATTCAAATCACGGAAAGCCTTTATGATCAATAAATACCAAACTGAACCAAATAGGAATCCTCATACAATATGAGAATCTGCGTAAGTAATACTATCCAGCGAGGCCAGTCCAGAAATTTAAAATTAGAAGGTGCAAATAAACCAACTTGAGAAAATAGTAGGAGATCATGAAACTATGAAAAGATCTAATATCATAAATAGGATAAGATATTGATTAATAGGTAGCAGTTAAGCATGTAAACACATTTAGAGCATATAACAATTTAGACAGGGAAAGATATAATCACAAAAAAGCGGAAAAATAGTGAAACAGATAATTCGGCGACGCATAAGCACTCGTCACCTTGCATATACGCTGCTCACATGAAATTCACATAGCACATAGTCCGAGGGTTCCTAATTCACTCAAGCCAAGGTTAGATATAACACTTACTTTGCTTCAAAGATCAATCAATGTTCAACCACAACTTTTCCTCTAGAATCCGCCTCCAAACCACTCGTATCTAAACACAATTGACACAATAATATCAAATATTGCTAAAGGAATCAATTACAATGCATAAATTTAAAATTTCCAAATTTTCCCCCAAAAAGTCAAAAATCGACCGCCGGCCCGCTTGGTCAAAACCCGAGGTTCGGACCAAAATCTATTTACCCATTCACCCCCGAGGCCGAGTATTTATTACTTTCGGAATCCCACCTCAAATTGAAGTCTAAAGCCCCAATTTGCAACCCCCCCCCCCCCCCC